>VNKC01002130.1:0-58710 GCA_008042775.1 Drosophila pectinifera
AATAATAATAATAATAAGAAATAAGAACCTTAAATATACAATAGAGCCTCTACAAATATTTTCATAGAAGATCTCTCAGATTAAAAGACAAGAAATGCGTTTTAATTTTATGTTCCCTTGTAAACCTTGTAAGGTTTTCCCTTAAATCACTAAAAAAACCTTCCTAGTTCTTGACCTTGCTTAGTTTATTTTAATTAACCCTCCCAATCAATGTGTCGTAAAGACATAACTAATTTCAAATAAAATCCTTGAAATGAACCTCCAAATAAGTTCATAAACTCCGTGTTAACAAGCCTCTCCGGGCCAAGTCACATGTCAATCACGATGTGGTTAATCGGTAGTCGGCCGTTCGGACCATAAATCTCTTCTTGGTCTGGCCAATAAAACCGAGGAAGAATACATCTATGGAGTCCTTTAATAAGCCGAGTCCCGAGATCGCCGTCGAAAGTTTTACAACTGCCGGCGCGGAGTCGATAAAGATTTTTATAGAGCGACATATAAATAATTATTCCAGGTATAATTGCATATAAATCAATGCGCCGAGAGAGCTGGATGCATAATGATATCTTCATAGGCCCGGCGACTCCGGACCCGATCAATATTTCATTGATAGAGGCGAGGACACTGCCAAGGGAAAATGGGAAAACAGATAAGGAAAATGTCAACAGCTCCGGGGCCTGGCCATAAATTTGCCCCGAACCCGACTCGGAGTGCGAGTCCTATTCCCACTGCCTGTTAGGCAATATTAAAAAAGGATTTCCTTTGTCTTAGGTCGCCAAGAACCAGAAAACAAACACAAACGCCGGGCAATAATAATTAAAAAACAGCAGAGCACATACATACCTTTTTACCTGCCCTGATTTTCGGTTTTAATTCTCCGCTCCGCTCAATGAAATCCAGGCAATTGGCGACAAAACCGACAAAACCCCCGAGCAAGTTGACAAACACGGAGTTATGAACAGGTAAACTAGAGGTACAGGTGATCGTGAGGCGCCGTCCTGGTCTGGGCCCACTCATAACTCTCGGGCGGCTGGCTCCGATAAGGATTGGGTGCCCGGCGCAGCTGGCCTTGCGGCGGATGTCCTGGCGATCAAGCTGCAGGTGTCCCAGCCACATTTGTTGTCCTTACTTATCCCCAGGACTGTTGCGCAAATCGAATCACATCAAAACTCATCAAATATTTGACATAATTCGATTTGATTAACGGTAAACCGCAGATGGGAGGAACTCTGCCAGTGTTGCCAGGCAGCGGCGAAGATGCTCAGCTCTCTCTCAGCTCGGCTCTCTCTCAGCTCTGCTCTCAAGGATACAGAGGGAGAAATGTATGTATAGAAAATAAATTAAGAAAATAAATTAAGAAAATAAAAATAGAGAGAGAGTCCTGAAATTCCTGAGGGATTCCTGAACTAACATGAACCAGGACTGCTGTGCTCTAAACCCAGCTATATATCAACTTAAACGGATGACTAAACAAACTCTATGATTCATATTAAAATAGCCCTTAATTATATTATTATAAATTATTATATAAATATATATAAATATAAATTATATATAAATATATATATTTTCCTGTAGTTATGATTTCCTATAATTTTTTGCAGTGCATCCCCCATCGCCGCTCACGCACGCATAATTTCTGAAGAGCTCCAGAAGAGCCTTCGCCTGATTTGAGAGGCCCGCTCTCATGGCTGGCTTCCTTTGTCAATTGCACTCACTTAACGCTATTCCCCGGCCCTCCGTCGCACCGCCCCGCCCAACCCCCGAGCCTCACGCATTTGTTGCATTTATTTATTTACTTGCTGAAAGCTGCGAAATTATATTTGCCCAGCCCACTCGAGTGTCGTTCGTTTTGATTGCGATTGCTTCTTGTGGCCGGCCGCACAAATCACTTGAAAAATTGTCAAGGACTCCCTCCAGCCGAGGATGCTGGCAGCGGGGGAAATGTGACACATTCTTTTTTATATTTCGCCAATCGAGTGTGCAATTTTTACAGTGCACATAAATATAAAGGGAAAAAAGGAAAAAAAGGAAACCAATTATGCTGTCAATTAAGTTGTCTGCAAAGTTAAGGGCTTTTCATTAGGGAGAGAGCATCGTTGAAAATTATTACATTTTCGCGGCTTGAATTTTTTATATAAATAATATTTGCAGATATTTTTACTTTAATTAATAATTAGTTAAGAATATATGATAATATGGTGATAATTAAATAAAGGTGGCAAAGGTTTTTAAAGCCCTAACATTTGAAACTACATTTTCATACTAAAACAAATAATTGATCCATAAATACTTAACATAAATAGATTATATAAAGGACTAAGCAAAGACCTTATAAATCTCTTTTCTAAATCTTAAAAAAGGAAAGTAAATTGTGCGAAAGGTAAGTAGATTAGAAAGCATTAAAATTAAAGTGTTTTGGGGATGAATGGCACAAACAATGGGCAAAGGAAGCCGCCCTAATTATTATAGTTTAACTGCTAATTGCACCTTATCTAGCTGGGACTCTGATCCTGCAGCCAGAGTCACCTGATGTCGGGCTCTCTCCTCCCAGAAAACACTAGAAGTACTCCTTTCTCTCCCACCGATCCACAGTAGCCGTAAAATAAAAAAATATAATAAAAAAGAATCAAATTAGATCTCGGAAATTAGGCGCAATTAGACTCCAATTTGGTGATAAGGCCGCGAAAAAAGCAGGTCTCCGGGAGGCAGGGAAGGGGGGTTTTACGAGCGCGTGTCAGGGGCGGACTCGGGGTGAAAGCGGGCCCCGATCGTAGCACTATATCCTACACACTATATATATACACAGGTAGATCCCTCTGCGCTCGACGAAAGGATAAAGGATAAACACATCGCGAAGCACAACATTGTCTGAGTTTATGACTCGGCCATTGTCGATCGCTGATCGGGCTCATTGTGCCCGGGACTGTCCCTGCTCTACATATAACCAGACGATTTATCTTTTATGGTAGGTAAATATAGCCCTCGCCCGCGGCCTCGTCCTCCGCCGAGTCCAAGGCAGTCCAAGGCCAAGGATGAGCCGCGGAGGAAAATCTAATTTTTATGATCGCCCGGCGAGCGCTTGCGGAAACATTTGAAAAGCCGTAAAATCCCCGAGAGCAACCCTATGACTACACGGAGAGGAAATTGTGGGGTGGTTGGAGTCACAGAAAATTCGGATATTTTTGGGATTTTAGGAGAAAATGATTTCTTAAGGGGAAATGCCTGGTAAGTCTCTTTTTATATGAATTAAAAGCACACAAAATTAATTAGGAAACTATAAATGAATTAAAAGCACACAAAGCCCAGCGTAGTTTATAAGTTAATTAGGAAACTATATATTCACTGATTTGCAGACTTTATAGCCAGGCTATTCTCGCAGTGCAGGGCTTGGTGCTGGGGTCGCGACCCTAGAAGTACAGTGTAGGACCTTTGGCATATACATAGTTGATCCATAAACGCGTCGCTAGTTGCGTTTTCATTTCTTCATGATTTTATGGCCGGTGCATTTGTTGTTCTTAGGCGCAGGATTGCTTCAATTTTTCCCAAGTTTTATGGGATTTCTATTGAAGCAATGCCACATCCCTCCCCGGACCCCTGGCAGCCTCACTCCGCACCGAGCCTCTCTGTGTGTGTTCGATATTAACGAGTGTTTTGGTGATCGCGCGGCAGCGGCAGCGGTTCGGTCTATTTGTCTATTTCCAGCTCTCACAACATTTCAGGCTTCGCCTTTATTATCTATCACCCGATTGCGGTTCATTATCCGCCCTGCCCTGCCCCCTCTGGACTTGCCCCATTTCCGTATCACCTTCCCCTGGGCCGGCAGCTTCTGGGGTTTACGACTTTTAATTGATGTTAGTTTTTCCATAATTTACTGCCGCCTTTTACGGTTTCATTTTAACCCTTTAATGGCCCTGCCCTGGCTCTTCGCTGGAAATCAAAAATTATGATATTTTTAAAAATTTTTATGGACCACAGAACGTGCCTGTCATCGGCGTCTCCATCCGGCCGATCATCATCTGCCCGATTTATGGCCTTTGGGTGGAGGCACTGGCTCCACAAAGGGCGGTTTTACGACCCCAAATCAGGGGACTCTGGGAACGGCAACTGGTATCACATAGTGACTCCGCGGACCTGTGAAAACTTTATTAATTGAGTTAGTAGGAACTGGGACTCCAGATAGGAGATAGAACCAAATTACTGGCTAGCCAAAGTAATGGGTCTTTAATACAATCTTTTAGGTACCTCTGAGTTATCTAAATGCATTATTGAAACAGTATTAAGGGGTTAATAAGAATAAGGACTCAAGACCCAATTGAATTTGATCTACTTAAGGAGGAATCCTGCGAAAGTTCAATGGCAAACAATTCCAGTCGATGAATGGCGCCAGGAGAGGAGGACTCCTTTTATATTTTATTTCCCTTAGACCCTTGAGAACCCACCGTTCATGGGAGATTCCTTAAAACCAGTTGTCCCAGTGGCGCTTAGACGGGGCTCCTTGGGCCAGACAATTTTCGGGCATTTCTCGGCCGCAATTTCTGGCGTTTTCCTTACTTTTTTTCTGCTGATTTTTAATAAGTTATGCGAGCTACCTCCACTTGGTTAAAGTATGCTCCATGTCGTTTTATAATGTGCCCGCCTTAATATGATTTCTGTCCCCATCCGATGGACATTCGCCGGATTCCAGAAAGCATCTCTTCATGTTGCCAGTTGGAGTCGCCACGACCAGGGGGACAGGGGACAGGGACAGGGACAGGGAAGCGGAGGCTGGCTCGTCAGCGGCTGTCCGCCGTTTGTCAAACTGTCATATGCTTGTCGCACGCTGGTCCCCCCGGAAAAAACCCCGGCTTCAACCTCAATATATTAGCTGAAATTTTAATTACCCACGGAGACTCGCAGCGGACATGCACCGCAAAAAAATATATTATAGAAAAATAAGAGTGTTCTCTATATTAATTTATAAACTCACAGATCCTGAATAATTCGATTTAAAATCACTCCTTACTTCAGCCTCATATAAAGCTGCATTATTTTAAGACTAGTAAAGTTTAGTTAGCTGTTTAAGGAAGGTTTTTGAGAAACTGTAATACCGAACCAGTTGGGAATTATAGTGCACGCACCAAGTAAAGTATTCCTTTTGAAGTAAAAAGTAAGGTAATTATAGAAGATGTAAGCTAAAATAATTCGGAGAATATAATGGAGAAAAAAAGATATAACTCAAAATAAATTTATATTAAACAATTTAATAAAAAAAATGAATTTTTTCATGCATTTAATTCAGAAATAGATTCCATTAATATTTTCTAGAAAATAATTATAAAAATATTGAAAATAAATAAAATAAGATAATATAATATAAGAATATGTTTTTTTTCTTACATTTTATATTTGATATATCTGATCAGTTTATTGTTAATATAAAGTAATCATTATATTCTTCCCTTGTAATTCAGAAATATGATATTTCATAAAATATATTTAAAAAAGGTATATGAAATATACCTCTAAGTAAATTAGATTAATTAAGTTAGATTAATACAACAATTTGTTAATACAATACAAAAAAAATGTATTTCTTCTTACATTTTATATTTGATCATCTCTAATAATTTGTCATAAAAATATGGAAAATACTCTAAATAAATTAAAATGAGATAATATAATACAACAAATATGTATTACTTCCTACATTTTATATTTGATAAGTTCTAATTACTTTGAATTATTAGTAAAACCTAGGTATTATATTGTTCTCGTATAATTCAGAAACAAGTTCAGCTGGTAGTTCGTAGAATATATTTAAAAAATATACAAAATAGTCTAAATAAAGTAAATTAAATATATTAAATTAGTACAAAAAATACATATTTTTTCTTACATTTTATAAGATATTATTAATTTATATTAATAAATCAGAATAAGATCCGCTGATATTTATTTCGTAGAATACACTAAATAAAATGTACAAAATACTCTAAATAAATAAAAATTGGATAATATAATACTATATTTTCCAAACATTTTATATTTGACGTCTTCTTATATTTTTTCATTGTTACTGAAAAGTAGCCATTATATTTTTTCCGTGTAAATCAGAAACAGGTCCCGCTGACGCCACTCGAAACTGTCCGCAGAGTCTGCTCTCGGTTTTTGCCTTTGCTGGCATCGCAAATATTTTCCATGCGGAGCATTATAAAAGTTTAATTGATTGATTTATACGTGGGGAGTTGTCAAAGGGATGCCATCCGCTCTGCGGTAGTCCGATCCCGGCTCCTTAGGTAGGTGGTCAATGGAATACCTCGGCAGCCCGATCCCGGAGGATGCTGACAAATCAATTTTGTATTGGCGGGCACAGTGCAGAGCGGCTAAGCCGAGCTAAGTGTCCTGTAAACTGTCTCAATAGCAACGCCCCGGCGATTGTCCTGCGCTCCCCGTAAGCCGCCCAGCTGGAGAGAGCAGATCTGAGACCAGACAACGGCGAGCGGACGGCTTGAAAGGAGCCAGGACAATGGCCCGGAGATGTCCTTTCTTTCTGTCGGGTCACCGCACATCGGGGCAAACAGGATCAATCACCGGAATCGCTCCCTGATCCGCAGGATCATGCGCGAAAATTAGTGCAAACTCAACGGCACAGACACAGGCTCTTCAGGTAGCCAGGATCTGACCGGAAAATCCGATCGAAGGGATTATAATTCCTGCCAGGCAGCCTATACCCGCTTCGCTTGTTTTGCGACAATTAAGGCAAATATTTTGCGTACTAATTAAGCACGGGCTCAAGGGCCCCGAGGATTTGCATATGGCGCGACGGATTTGCAGCCATTACCCTTTTGTTGGCCAAAGGATTTGGCCCGGGGGCGTTGCGTTTTCCTCCGGCTTATCGGTATCGATCCTCCTCCTCGGTTCCTTCCCGGAACTCGCATCCGTCACGCACCGATCGCGCGGGTCCTGGCCCTGGGAAGTGATATGCAAATATTGACACCCATCAGTTTTCAATATTTGAGCGTGAAATTGTGCCATCCTTTTGGCGAGGATCGGTTAAGCAAAGGAGTGCCCTAGGATGCAATTCACCTCAAGGCTGCCCGAGACAATGGCAAATGGAAGGATGAACTGCCTGTCCTGGAGGTCATCGCATTTGAATCTGGGCAGGATGTTTTGAGAGGCGGTTCCCAAGTCGACTCCTAGGTTGAGCGCAGCGAATCGGGGATTATAAATAAAGTATTTGGAGTTTTAACTAATATTTTAACTACTATTTTAAGTACAATGATAAAATATAATCCATTTGTCATATAAATCCTTGTCTTAATTTATTTATTACAAGGAAACCTCGGCCATAAAATATGCTCTTTATATGTAAATGGAAAACATAAATCTAATGACTCTTTGGACAAAAAGTGCCCTCTCATTCCCATTATCCCATTGAATTCCTGACCCTGACTCATCGCATTTCGCCTCGATTCACTTGCTAATCGCATCCACTTGCCTGCAAGTCTGTGTCCTGGGTGACCTAATGCTCGACCGTGTCGAAAGTTGCCAGCGAATAGGGCCAACACTTCCGCAAGCCAAACTGACACCCAGTCGGCCCGAAAGAGATCGCATCGTTTCCGTTTTTGGCGGAAGCTAGAAATCATCTTCTTCGGGAGGGACACGCGGCGCTGACAGGCGGATAACAGGACTCGCTAGGACAGCCAGGACTCCCAGACAGACACACAGACAGACGTGGGGCATATGCTGGCAGGATAATCGACGCTAAATGGCGGCACGCGACCAACATTTTCCGGGCCGCGAGTATGAATATGATTTTATCGAAAGTCGGGCACAAAACGGCGACTTCTCGTGCCACGGGGGGTGAAAGGCGGCTCATTATGGAAAATAATTTCATAATTCCTGGGGTTGCCGGGCTGCGTGTCGCCTGTCACCCCTCCGAGTCCTTGACAGAGTGCGAACGAGCCACCCCGAGTGACTCTCCTTGGTGTTGCTATAATTTTATGAGCGATTTCGTTTATTAATATGTTAGGCATAAAAGCCACGTGGCAGGAAGGCGTTATGTTTACATTTCCCCCGGCCCCGGCGATGTCATGCAATGATTTGCTCGCAGTGTAAATATTTGCCCAGCCGAAGGCGAGATTTGCACATTAATGTGCAATTATGAAGGGCATGTCGGCCAGAACGGAAGCAATATAAAACTTACAGTGCTTTCCCACTCTCTACTTGGGTCCCAGACGATTCCCACAAATCACTTTTGGCAAGAAGAAATAAGAGAACTTTTGGTTTTCCATAAAAATTCGAAATTTCATAAAGATCGGACCTATAGGGAGGTCACAAAAGCCATATAGATCTCTCTACAAAATATTTCCTTTATGCAGTCCCCAAAAGTAGGCAATAAAAATAGTAAAAAATACTTGCCTTATAAGGAAGTGAATTTTAAAGTGTACTACTAATAAATATATTTATTCCTGCATAAATGATTAACTATACTATATATTATTATATTTTTTCTAAGGCATACGATTTTATTTCCTTCCTATTTCCTTCAGAACTCTACTCTCTTCACTATTATTTTTTAATAAATGAATTTTAAAGTGTACTACTAATAAATATATTTATTTCTGCATAAATCTTTAACTATACTATATATTATTATATTTCTTCTAAGGCATATGATTTTATTTCCTCCTAAAAGTTGAATAAACAGAACTCTACTCTCTTCACTATTATTTAATTGAGACAGGCATTCCCCACAAATCAAAGTGAATGAAAAAATAATTGCCTTATAAGGAAGTGAATTTTAAAGTGTACCACTAATAAATATATTTATTCCTGCATAAATCTTTACCTCTACCTAGCTAGTTCTTGACATTATTATATTTATCCTAAATCATACGATTTTATTTCTTCCTAAAAGTTGAATAAACAGAATTCTACTCTCTTCACTATTATTTAATTGAGACAGGCATTCCCAACAAATCAAAGTGAATGAAAAAATAACCTCCACTTGGAATTTATGAAAATATAGCCCCCAAAGGCAGCAGCACATCTGTTGACGCTCCATTTCCATTTCGAATCCATTTCAAGTGGAGTCACTTTCTCCGCTCTGCTTTCCCCCGCTTTCTCCGGCTGCAGGCTGCAACAAATCGAGGCTGGCGTGTAAACAAGGAAGCCTGGTGTAAAGTGTCGCTGGTGGCAATTGAGCCTTCTCCCCGGCATCCCGCGCCTGGGTCAACAAACTGCTCGGTTCCAGCCACCCCAGGCCCAGGTCCGACTTGGAATCATCCCCAAAAAAGCGAAATCAAAATCGATGCCCTACGAATTCTCAGCCAATGCTTGAATACGAGCATCAGGTAAGTAAGAGGTTCAAAATTTAATTTTAAATTGTTGGTTAGACTTTAAAGTGGGGTTTCTAGAGTGTTATTTACCAAAGCCACAGAAAGGTGTTTTTATAAAAAAATATGGCAAAGGATATACTTAATTTTAGTCAGTTTATTATGTACATCTTTATATTAAATACATTTCAATTGACTTGGAATCATTCCCAAAAAAGCGAAATCAAAATCGATGCTCTACGAATTCTCAGCCAATGCTTGAATATGAGCATCAGGTAAGTAAGAGGTTCAAAATTTAATTTTAAATTGTTGGTTAGAATTTAAAGTGGGGTTTTTAGAGTGTTATTTAACAAAGCCACAGAAAGGTGTTTTTATAAAAAATATTAGCAAAGGATATACTACATTTAAAGTATAATAAATAATATACTTATATTAAATACATTTTAATTAATAAAAGTAAAAAAGTAAGAAGAGGTTCAAAATTTAATTTTAAATTGATGGTTAGACTTTAAAGTGGGGTTTCTAGAGGGTTATTTACCAAAGCCACATCAACGTATATTTATACAAAAACTGGGCAAAGGATATACTTTATTTTAGTCAGTTTAAAATGCACATCTTTATATATCCTATATAAATAGTACCAGAAACCTATTGTTAAGATACATTCCCATGCTTAGGCTAATTATTTAATTAAAAAACATCTCAATAAAGCACAGTTTCATCGAGTCATCTCAGGGTCATGGCTAACCCATTAGTTTTAGCCTAAAAATACCTCTGAAATAACTAAGTCCGCGGTCGCCGAGTTAATTAGTCATTTCCATATATCCGAGAGCATTTATGGGAACCCTCACTTGGCCATTTAGAGTGTTACGAGTTTAACCGGCACGTAGAGCCCTCCGTTCGAGTGGAGAGAAAGGATTAGAGGAACTATATTTTTGGGGAACCAGATCGGGACATTAACACGGATCACGCAGTGCGGCGGCGAAGGCAAAGCTCCTCCAAAAATAGGCCCCGTCGTTAGAGGGCCAAATTTATTGGAGGCGAGAGACGCACGGCGGCGGCACGTTCCAAAACAATTTAGAAAATAATAAATAGCAAACATAAATTAAATTATTGTAATATACTCGGAGTGGAGTATGGGTGTAGAGGAGCATAAGCTCCCCGATGCGTCTGGCGGCGCGCAATTAAGTTAAGTCTCAATGGGCCGGCGGCGTCCCCTCTGGATTCGAGTCCAGAGTCCCGAAATATGGAATATTCAGGGCGGGGAATGTCAAAAACGCAATTATTTATCCAAGCTGAAACATTTTAAAATCAATTAGAAAATGTGGCGACGCATGGCGCATGACGAACCAACTGCCACCGACTGACGCGGGCTCCCTCCTCGAGCCGGGACTGTGCCACTTTGTTTATCCAAGCGGCACAGATGAAGTGCCCCGCCGCAGCCCGGTTGTCTGCCTTTCCTAGGGGAAGATCCAGAGACCCAGAGATCCAGAGATCCGCCGAATCCATATAATGATGTCAATGACAAATCACGGGCGCACGTCAAAAATCTGTCCCGAAATATTTCGGGCTGTCAATTCGCTGCGCCTTCGCGTCTAAAATTAGTTCCCAAATATTGTTACAAATGTGTTGAGTCCAAACAACTGGAAACTAATGAGAGAGCCCGAGTCCTCAAGTGGAGGCCCGCAATTTATGCCTCACGTGAAAGACGAAGGCTCTAACTGAATTACTTGAGCACACAAATAGTTCATGGAGAAATGTGCACAAGTTATGAGTGGAGCAGGCCAGAAGGGATATATTTTAGATATATTTTAGGGAACACATTTAGTGTGACACCAAACAGTTGTCAAGGATGTTTCCTCCCGGGATTATTAGTTTATTAGTTAGAACAAATATCCTTTGATGCCTAGATTTATTAATTCCAATGAGTATTATATTTTGAAGAAGCTCTAAATCAGCATACTGACTGCTACCTTAAAAAGGACAACTGTCTTGGCAAAAGAGTATCCAAGGCAGGCCAAAATACCTAAAAAAATGTAAAAAATTTTCCTCAGAGTTTGTAAAAAATATTCCTTAGGCGACAGGCAACTCAAATCGCGATATTCCCGCCGCTCAAATCCACTGACACATGACACGGAAACTCGCTTTTTGCCCGCCCAGAGAGAACCCTTTGGCGAGACGAATATGGGGTAATATTAATCTCGGGCCACGTTAGCACGGCGATGCATCAAACAAGATTGACAATGCCTCATTCAGATCAATAACTCGCCCTGGCTGCCGGTTAAGTGTTCGAGAGTCAACCCCAAATGAAATTCTGGTGACACTCGCATTAAAAAGACGCCTGCCGACAACGATTTTTGCAACCCTTCTGCCGAGTGGCATAAAAAATTGCGCTACTCGAGGGCAGGCGGAACGAACAAGTGCTGGACACAGTACACTGAGAAAATCTACAATGAAATTTAGGGTACATAGGGGAATTTTAAATATATTAATCTCTGAAGTCAGAGGCTTTTTATGATTTATTTCCAAGAGCTTTCTTCGGCATAACCTCGGCTCTGGTTCGTGTGAAAAGCCGAAGGTGCTTGGTCCCCGGGGACCAGGTTGGGGCAGTACTGCCTCAAGTTTTTAGTATACAAATTGAACTAATCAAAATAATTTTTATAACAATAAAGTTATTCCTAGGAGACTTCATTTTCATAATTTGTATAACTATAAAGTTATTCCCAGGAGACTTTATTTTCATAGTTAAAGTGAGATTTATTTTACACAAATTTCATAGATTTCGGTGGCATTATTAATATATATATTTATATATATTTATATATATTTATATATATTTTTCCCAGTGTACGTAAGAGTAGAAGGGGTTGTGCCATGGCCCTGCAAAAGCGGAAATGAAATTAAGCGAAAATATGTTCCCGGCCAGCGAACCACACACGATTCTTTATTTTTTTTGCCGGGCTCTCTCTCTAGATTAAATTAATCAATTTTACCAGCAGCTATAGCAGGCGTAGTCGGAAGGGGAGACCCGATCGAGGCATACCATTAGCATGATTTAGTGCGGCGACCCCGGGGCTTCATTAGCATAAAACAGTTCTTATGGCCATTCTAGGAAGCCGAGGAGCCCGCGACTTTCCTCAGACACTCGCAGCGTTTACAGCCGAGCGGAGATGGGAGTTGGATCGGATGGGATCGGATTGGATCGGTGAGAGCGGTTCAAGCAGTTACTGTATAATTTTTATGATATTGCCCGATTGTCCGTTCGCTTTTTTATTTATTTCACAGCCATTCCCGTGGCCAGAAACATTTTATACTCAATTAATTCATCATTATCCGAGGCTCTCCCCTGCGCCGTCGTCAATCTTCCCAGTCATCAAAATTTGTTTGGTTTTTATTCGATTTCAGGCGAAATGTTTTCATCTCCGTCTCTTTGTGTGTTTTTGTTTAATTTTAATTTATTTACATTGAAATTCAATATTTGGTAAATGTATTTTTAACTTTACTGCTGCTGATTATTATTGGCCGATCCGATGAAAAGGAATGCACGTTATATAGCCCCGATCCGTGGCCGTTAAAGTCCCTCACCTCAAATGGAATAGATCCCCCGATCGAGATATGGCCGGGTGTCTGGGCCATGGCAATATGACACATGGCCAACACCTCGTAAGCTTTTCCGTTTTATGGACTGCGAAGAACTTTCGGAGGAGTTCATCGACTCGAGCCCCTCAATGGGCTTTAGTGAGTGTTTCTTTTGGGGAAATCTTGAATATCTTGAATAAACATTTCGATTTAAAGGCCCGAGCCTTTTATGAGTGAGATGGATGAGGCCTCAAGCTGCGCTGATTAACAAATGCAGGTTGCTTGATGAAATTACACAATGATTTAATGGAGAAATGGGTATCGCTTTCCCAAGATTTAAATGTAATTAAATGTAAGCCAGCTAATGGGATTGTTTTTTGATTGAAGCACTACTAACTAAAAGAAAATATTAATGTGTAGATACTACATATCAGGTTTTTTAAGGTTCTGCTTGGCATATAGCCGAGATATATATTTGTATGGTAATGGCAAACAACTTCCGATTAACCATTCGATTGTCCGCATCAATTGGGAGCCCGATAAGTTGCAGCTTTCTGGCCTCGTTCGCTGCAATCTGGGCCCACAAAAAGGGAATAGACAATGCACCCGATGCCAATGCCGATCCTGGTGGAGGAGGCTCCGTCCCAGGGAAAACCCGGAATCCCAACTCAGTTACAGTTCCGAAAAGGAGCGCAAATATGCGCAAAGGTAAGAGGAGAGAGGAGTGGGCTGGCGGCGGTGGTGGCGAATGCATTTGCGGAAATGTGTGCACAACATGCAACATAAATGGAAATGCCGTTTGGAAAACATATTGTTTTTGGGCCCCGCCAACCGTTCTCAGCCTGCTGCAGGCCCCCCCTCCCCCAACCCCCCGAAAATGCACTAATTTTCCTAACGCGCCCCATGAGGCTGCAGCGGGGGCAGGCACTGAGAGAAGTGTTTACAAAGGATTTGTAATGAATTTGTATTTATTTTAAAATGTCTTTATAATATTGAAAATTCAAAACAGAGCCTTTGAAGGAATTACTAATAATTTTTGTATATATTTTAAAATACCTTTATAATATTGAAACAGAGCCATACTTACCTTATAAGGTATTACTAATGATTTTTGTATATATTTTAAAATACCTTTATAATATCAAAATATAACACAGGGCAATACTTACCATATAAGGAATTACTAATGATTTTTGTATATATTTTAGAATACCTTTATAATATTAAAAATATAATACAATATAATACAATAATACAAAAATACAATAATACAATATAATATATAATATAATCCTTATAAGGATAACTATTGAATTTTGTATAAGTTTTAAAATACCTCTAGAATATTGAATATATAACACATAGCCTCATAAGCGATTACTAATGATTTTTGAAATTTATTTTAAAATACCTTTGTAATATTTAAATCACAACACAGAGAGATAGTCACTTTAAGATTGAATAGTTATATATTTATGCATTTAAATTCGCTGACAAAGCACTTTCAAATAAATGAAAAAACTCACATTTATAAAATATAAATATATATATATAATATTATATAATTATATTCATAAAAATACTATTTAAAGACATACATTAGGATGCAAGGATATGATGGACACTGCCTCCATCCTTTTCAGCAAGAATACTCATTACTCTTTTTATTGCCTGGCTTCTGTAATTTGTCCTTATTTTTTCCAGTGTACTGGGCCGAGTGGGTGGTGCTCGGTGGGTGGTATCTTTGAGCCGTTTGCTGCAGCGGCGCACATTTTAGAAATTGGACGGCATTTTTCGTTGAATTGTGTGCTGATTGTAATTCATTCCATGTGTGTGGGGGTGTGTGGGTGTGTGGGTGTGCGGCTGTGTGTGGGTGTGTGTATGCTTGGCCAGAGTACACACAGGCACAGGACCTCCTTCGCCTCTCCCTCTCTCTCCCTTACACAGACAGAGAGGGAAAATTTGAAAATTTTGATTGCATGTTTCGATACAAAATGGCGCTGCAAAAACGAACTCGAACTGATGATGAGGCATGCCAATCCTGACGAGGACGAGCACGAGGGGTCCTTTTGGCTCCGGCCAGGACTGCCCAGTGGTCGGTCAGTTTGCCTGGTGGGAGGGTGGTAGGTGGGTGGCAGGTGGAGAGAGTGCGTCCGCTTTACGGCTGCCCAGGACGCAGGACTTTTGTGCGTTGGCTGCGCCTGCTGCGCCTGCTGCAAATGTGCATTTTAGATCGTCGAAGCGTAAATTAGGATTTCAAAATGACATTTGGAATATTTACGACTTTGCCGGCGCAGGCCCAATACCCGATACCGACAGGCCCCCTCGTCCTGCGTTGTTGTTCATGGTAATTGCGTAGCCGGTTGCCCGATGATGTCCTGTCTGTTTGTGAACAGGCAACACACTGGACCGGGACCCGGGCCAGGGCAGGACGGGACAGGTGAGTGAGCAGCCCCCCATCCGCTTCGGTTTTGGAAATTGCCAAAAAGAGCTCCCTTTGTTGAATTATGCAACTTAAAATTTGGCACAAGTCCGTCTCAAATTTGGCCGAACTAGAAGCTTTTGATTGGAAAATTGTTTGATTGGTTGCAATTTCGTGTTTAAATATTTTCACAGGCCCCCACAAAGGGCCGGGAAAGCTGCAAAAATTGCCAACATTTTTTGCTTTTTGCTTTTCGCTTTCTGGTAAAAGAGCGCCTGCCAAAACATGCAAAGCCACTCACAATTCCTCTGCTGCTGGCCAAGTTCTTTCCGAGGGCAATCAATCTCGGCCATCTCGTTTTCATATAAAAGTCAAACTTGTTCCGCGCCCTGGGCGCAAAAAATGAATCGAAACCAAAGCTCCTGGATCCTGTATTCGGGATATGGCATTCAGGAGTCGGTCTCAGGGACCCGTCAGTCATCAACGTCCACCGACTTCAAAATAGACTCTCCTCGGCCAACGCAAAACAGCAAAAACTCTGCATAATAAACAAGAAAAACAACAAAATTATACAAGTACCAAAGCACACACTCACCCACACACGGCAAACAAAAAATATAAATGCAAACAAACTTACACACTTTTGTAAATACGTGTTGGTGGGTGCACTGTCAGAAATAATAATACAATTAAATATATAAAATGAGGTGAAAACTAAAGCATAAAAGCTTTCGCTTGATATCGGAATGTACCCATCTGTAAGGCACTAAAATCGATAAGTCGATATAAGATCCTTGACGTTGAATATAGAGTACCTCTGTTCTAATCATGATGATTAATTTCAATTAACAAACATATATTTGAGGAATATGGAAGTATCACTCCATATCGGAGTTTACCCATCTCTACGCCTCTGAAATTGATAAATTGATATAAGAACCTTGTCGTTGAATATAGGGAGCTTTACCTCTGTTCATAATCAATATGAAAATCGTAATTTTGGAGTACATATCGATAAGCAAATATATACAATAATTTTTAGGAATACAGAAGTATCACCATCTCTACTCCTCTGAAATAATAATCCAATAATCCATACTCATGATGAAAATCGTAATTTTGCAAATCATTACGATAAGAAAAATATACAACAATTTGATATCGGAATTTACCCATCTCTATGCCCCTGAAATCGATTTTCGAGTCGATATATAAATTAAGTTGAATAAGGTATTTGTTAGGAGTTTACGAGTATCACTTAATATCAGAATGTAGCCATCTTTAATGAATTCGATTTACCATTTTTTACATATTTTTAAATAATTTAAAGAGACAGCCAGATAAAGGACTTTTATTTGATATGTGTAGCCTTATTTCCTCAGTGCACATATTGCAGCTTTGTGTGCACATATATATTTAGTATATTTTCCATTTTCACCGAAATAAATAAACATCATCAATGTCAAATGGAAATCACTCGCATTGGCAGGCACCCCGGGAAATGAAATGGAATTGGGTGGGAGGTGATTGGCGGGGTCTGAGCCGGTGGATGCTGGGGATGATGGGGATGCTGGTACTCGGTGGTGGCCGGCCAGGGCCTGGCATTTGCTTTTTATGAAACTATTTCAAAATGTGAAACCAATTCGCATAAAATTTTGTCAGCGGCCCCTGTGACAGGCGAAATAAAGCCAAATAAGAAAGTAAAGCTGCCCCGCTGCCGCTTTGGGTGGCTGCCTGGCGGTGCGAGAAATAAAATATATAAAAATAAATGTCAATTTCACCGCTGTCCGTCCATTCCGGGTGTTTATTGACATTTTGGCAAACGCAAATCTCGCCGAGCCTGCAAACTCGCCTGGGAGCTCGTCATCGTTGATGTTTTTTTTTTCATCTTCTCCCAGAGTTTCCCGCCAGCCTTCGTTGTTTTTCCCAGTCACTGGCGGGAAAACATATTTGAAAACCATTGGCACATGTCCTTATGAATGATGTGCTAATGTGACAGACGGAGGTGGAAATTTCTGTATACTTTTTTTGGTTGATGAGGGACTGTGAGTGGTTTTCGGGATCGATCAGTAACAGGTTTTGTAACGTCGTGTATCTGGTGGATTTTTGTATGGGATGAGGGTGTTTTTTGTTTCTTTAAAGCTAAATATATATTTTATGTATATATATATATATATATTTTGTATAATGAAAATATCAGCCATTGCAACTTTATGTTTATCCTAGGACATTAGCAATTATAAATCCCTTTTCATTTCTTTAATTGTATTGGCTTTGGGGATCGATCAGTAACAGGTTTTGTAACGTCGTGTATCTGGTGGATTTTTGTATGGGATGAGGGTGTTTTTTGTTTCTTTAAAGCTAAATATATATTTTATGTATATATATATATATATATTTTGTATAATGAAAATATCAGCCATTGCAACTTTATGTTTATCCTAGGACATTAGCAATTATAAATCCCTTTTCATTTCTTTAATTGTATTGGCTTTGGGGATCGATCAGTAACAGGTTTTGTAACGTCGTGTATCTGGTGGATTTTTGTATGGGATGAGGGTGTTTTTTGTTTCTTTAAAGCTAAATATATATTTTATGTATATATATATATATATATTTTGTATAATGAAAATATCAGCCATTGCAACTTTATGTTTATCCTAGGACATTAGCAATTATAAATCCCTTTTCATTTCTTTAATTGTATTGGCTTTGGGGATCGATCAGTAACAGGTTTTGTAACGTCGTGTATCTGGTGGATTTTTGTATGGGATGAGGGTGTTTTTTGTTTCTTTAAAGCTAAATATATATTTTATGTATATATATATATATATATTTTGTATAATGAAAATATCAGCCATTGCAACTTTATGTTTATCCTAGGACATTAGCAATTATAAATCCCTTTTCATTTCTTTAATTGTATTGGCTTTGGGGATCGATCAGTAACAGGTTTTGTAACGTCGTGTATCTGGTGGATTTTTGTATGGGATGAGGGTGTTTTTTGTTTCTTTAAAGCTAAATATATATATTTTGTATAATGAAAATATCAGCCATTGGAATAAGAATAAGAATTAAAAACTTAACTTTATGTTTTTCCAAGGTTATTTGCAATTATATATCCTTTTCATTTTTATTAATTGTATTGGCTCCCATTTCTATATCTTTTGTATTCAATATCTTCATTAATTTATCTCCACTTCCCTCTTGTAATGACTGGCTAATGGAATGGCCTCTCTGCGAGCTAGACTTCTTTATGAGTCTTCCCCCGAGTATCCTCCCCGACTTCACTCCCACTGATCTCAATTACAGGCTCGCCCCTGCTCCCTGCTCCCCTATTTTCCCCAGAACGGCACCCGCTCCACAATTAGAGGCAATTGCCGAGCGGAGCTCCATCCACGAATCGTCTGAAAATCAAAACCTCCCCAGGGCTGCATAAATTAAAGGCTTGCCTTGACGAGAAAAAAAAAAAGGAAAAAAAAAGTGGAATAAAATCTGCAGCGGTTCGGGGGACTCCCACGTGCTGGCATTGCGCGGCACAAAAGGGGAGCAACAAAAAATCGCTCTGGGACAATGACAGGCCCCAAAAGCGGCTGCCAGGACACTCGCAGCCCCCTCCCGCCGCTGGCGCCCCGCAACGGCATATCCTTGGGAGAATGCTGCACCACAGAATTCCAAGAAAATGCGACAGTTTCCCTTCTCCGCCGGAGCAACGCATCTGACACGCGGCGTGCGACATTTATCAAAAAAGGTAGAGGAGCGGGCACAAAAAACGGATAACTTAAAAAACAGAAACAGAAACAGAATCCGAGACGGGGACAGGAATTGTGATTGATCGGCGGGCAAGTGTGCTCCTCATCCAGTTCTGGGATGGATCTGGGAGTGCCTATTACGGTTGACCTTTGGCACGTGTGCCTTCTGAATAACCCTTTTGGAATGCGGTGAGCCATAATGGGTCTCTTTTTTTATTATATTGCAGCAGATCAATCATTATCGGGGGACATGCCGTCATAAAAGAAAACTCCATTACAGAGTAAAGTAAAAGAAATATTTCAGAAATATATATAGAGATTTTAATGCCAAGAAGGCATCAACTAGTCTGGGAATATTCCAGGAATAATAGGAACTTAAGTTAGTAAGTTAAATACTAGGTAACTTATTATATATTTATCCAACTTATTATATATCTATATTTTTACTCAGTGATTTATATATAAAGAAAACTCCATTACAGAGTAAAGTAAAAAAAATATTTCAAAAATATATATAGAGATTTTAATGCCAAGAAGTCATCAACTAGTCTGGGAATCTTCCAGGAATAATAAGAACTTAAGTTAGTAAGTTAAATACTGGGTAACTTATTATATATTTATCCAACTGCTTATGTATCTATACTTTTTCTCAGTGACTTCATAAACTGCAGGGAGCTTAGCACTTCCATAAACATCTCGAGCGAGTTACCAATTTTTGCCTGACTAGCCAGAAATTTATTAATTGGCAGGGCCAATATATACGAGTTTCAGCCACTTTATGACGAATGTCGGACGCAGGACTGAGTTGGTGCCACATGCGGCGATTTATTGGCCGTGTCCCTGCTGCAATCAAAGTCGAAATGAAAATGAAAATCGAACGGCGTCATTATCTTTGGTTCAGCGCTCATAACTCAGTGCAGAGCTGGGCAGCGATCCTTGGCGACAAGTCCAGGACCAGGCTCGGGTTTCGGCCCCCCTCCAGGCGGGCATTGTCATAAAACTGCATTCATTCATTTATAATTTAATATCGATCGGTGTCGACTCACTCTGATGGATGTCCGATGTCCGATGCTGCACCGGAGCTGCACTGGCCATCGTAAAATTTTATGCCGGCCCCATCGCCACGTTTATGGCCGGCAAAAGTTCCTGGCCAGCTTTTCCTCATCGTCGCTCCGGACCGGCGACCGGGCCCGTCTCTGCGACTGCGACTGCGACTCATATTTTTGTGGCCTTTATGGCGTTTGGCAAATCGAAGGCCATAATTCACAATTTAATTAAGAGCCGCAAATAAAGCGAGCTGCATTCCTGGCCCCAGTTTATCGCCCTGTCTCCGCACATCAAAGCCATCAAAGCCAGCACGGATCAAATGTCTCGCTTGGCATTGGATGTGTCCCAGCCTCAGTCCTAGGCTCAGTTTTCCATTTGTGAGAAATCAACTTGTATTCTGAATCCTGGAGTTTCTGAGGATAAAAATTCTAAGCCATGAACTTGCTACTACTGTTTGATTTGCAGTTTAAATAAATTTGAAGTAAAGAAATTGAAGAAATACAAACTAGGAAAGTTATTTAAATAATAAATTCTACAAATTATATAGTGTATAATATTCACCCATACCTATATATTATACATATATTTACCCTATATATTATATATATTATATTACCTCCTTGGATACCCTTCATATAGAACGCCATTTCCGGCTGAGATCCCCGCAGATGTCAGAAACTTTTGCAGAAACTGAAAGAAATTGAAGAAATACAAACTAGGAAAGTTTATTTAAATAATAAATACTCAAAATATATAGCTATATATTAAAGTATATTTACCCTACATATTATATATATTATATTACCTCCTTGAATACCCTTCATATAGAACGCCGTTTCCGGCTGAGATCCCCTCAGATGTCAGAAACTTTTGCCGAAATTGAAAGAAGTTAAAGAAATTCAAACTAGGAATGGTATTTATATAATAAATACTACAAATTATATAGTGTATAATATTAACCCATACGTACATATTATATATATATTTACCCTATATATAATATATATTATATTACTTCCTTGGATACCCTTCATATAGAACGCTATTTCCGGCTGAGATCCCCGCAGATGTCAGAAACTTTTGCCACACACAAAAGGCTCTGCCGAGGAGAATGGGATGGCCGGAGCGACTTGAAAGGAAGATGCGTAAAAGTAATTTTAATCGAAAATTGATTTATAATTGAAAAATCTCATTTGCAGAAATTGATTTACCGCAGGATCCGCAGCACCAAGAGGAATCCTTCCACGCCCCAGCCCGGCTGCGTGCAATATTTTTCTGTTCAAAGGCAGTTTTCCGGCGGGAGGCAGGGAAGCCGAGGTAACCGAGCGTCAAGTGGTTGAGCCAACAAAACTTTTGCCAGTAGAAAAATGTCTGCTAAGGACGAACAGCTGCAAGGAAGCGGCAGGAACTTGCTCAGGCCACACTCCAAGAAAAGGAGTGAATACTTAGAGTAACCATAAATTAAAACAGATGAAACTATCTAGGGAGAGGCATATATATAATATCTATAATAATGTTTAAAGTAATAAATAAATAATATAATAAATTCGAGGGGATTACCTGAAACCAGGAGAGGCTTTTCTGCCAGTGCCTAAATCCCAGGAAACGGAGGTTTAGGGGGAATGGCTTGGCATCCTTTGGCCCGTTATCTCCTGGCGCTTTGTCATCATCAAAGGAGCCGCCGCCGCGCCGCCAACTTCGCCCATTGACTTTGCTTACGTTTAGATTTTTCTAGCTATTTTCCAGCTGCTGCGGTGAGCGGCACGCTTGCGGCAACATTGTAATTTTGAAAATGAGTAAAGTTTGAAAAACCTTGTGGTTAGCCCCGATTTCTTCCGCCTTTAAGGGGCTCCTTTTCCTTGGGCCAAATCAAATTCTTTCAGCTTCCCCTGCCAGCGCCGCTTCCGTTTCCGCTTTGACACTTGTTTTGAGCAGACCACCACCCCCAGCCCGCCCGCCACTAATTCAATTATGCAGCGAGTGCAGGAAAGTTTTTAAATTATTTAGCAAGTTCCCATTCAGCAGAGGCACTGCATCCGTAAATCGTGTCCAAGCCCAGGTCCGGGTGTCTCAAGTGTCATCTTTCTTTGTCTGCGATGTCCTGGCCCCAGCCCAGGACCTCTGCCAATTATTGCAATGCGCTCTGCGCACGCACCTCCGGCAATTAAAATTAATTTCCTCGCAGACGCCATTGTCTGGCCGAGGAGCCGGAAAGGATAACGCGGGGACGAAACATTGTTTCCCGCCTGACTGATTTATCTTGATTCCGATGGCCCGAGCCCAGGGACTTCTCCACTGGCCGTCTTTAAATTTTTGTCGCAGGTGCGTGGGTCTTCATTTAAATCAAGGCGGGATACATTAGAGAACTATATAGTTTACAAAGAAAATCTTTTCTTTTAGGCTACTAAATATTGTGGAATAATACCTAGCTTTATTTGGGCCTATCTTATCAGCATTGTATTCCCATTGTTCCTAACAAAACCTCGTCAAAGTTAAATATATATTGGAATGTTCGACATAATCAAATCGCTGATATAAATCTCATTTGGCAATTCATCAGCGAGTTAGGAAACAATTAAAAATTTGAATAACCATGGATCAATTTAAGCTGTGCATGTGGTCGGGGCAAAATTAAAAGGCCGAAATAAAAGGCTAACTCACTTATTTGCATTCGGGAAACAATGAAATATTATGACCAGAAATAGCATGCATCAAATGCGAGAATAATCAAATAAATTCCAAAAAGGCAAGTCGAAAAATTGAAACATTAAAAATAAAGCTAATCGCTTTGGTGTATCCATCACGCAAATTTTTATAACGCTCATAAAACCGAATCACAGAAAATACAACAAAACCCCGACAAGCGAATGCAAATGGGCCGTAGATGGCGATTTGAATGACAAAACAAACACCATTCGACGCGTAACTCAAGTCGGGTCTTCAGTCCGTCGCCGACTTTTGGCCAGACCTGTCTGGACCAAGACTTAATGGTATGCGAGCCGGGAGAGATATGGCTTGTTTTATTCGCCCGATTAGCCCCTGGCCGAGTCAGAAAGCCGTCTAAACGGGCATTAGGCCGTAAACAATCCAACTTCCGTTGGCCGCAAATCGTGTTTTGAGTGGGTGTTATATCTATCTGCATTAGCGATGCTAATAAAGTGGAAAAACTTACAACATATCGCCGCTGACTACATGGATAAATTTAGGTTTATGTTAGTTTTTAAATATTGGAAAATATAGAACCAAAAATGTGTGAAAAGAAATACTGTTGAGGTTTTTAATATAAATTTTAAACTCTTAAAAGAATGTGTCTTTTGTTAACGAGGAAACTGAGTAATTAATAATAATAAATAAGTTCTTATTTCATTTGTTACTTCATTAATTATATTTTGTAATACCAGACATATCTATTATTATATTATATATATATATTATATTTTAGTATAAATATATCTATACCCATCCCAAAATCTGCATCTGGCAGATCCAATAATTCGGTTGCACGTGTAATTTAATTATTACCTTTATATTAGTTTATAAATATTGGAAAATATCTAACACGTTTTATGGGTAAAAAATGTGTGAAAACAAATACTGTTAAGGCTTCAAATATAAATTTTAAACTCTTATGGAAATGTGTCTGTTGTTAAAGATTAAACTAAGTAATTAATAATAAGGAATATGTTCTTATTTCATTTGTAACTCCATTAATTATATTTTTTATAACGTGACACCTTTATATTTAAATTGCTTAAGTATAAATCTATTGCCATCCCAAAATCTGCATCTGGCAGATCCAATAATCACGACTTCTGTCGCGCTCATTACGATGTGGCACGTTCTTCGGTTGCACGCGTAATTTAACCAAATTTGTCGCATTGCGGCAACGCTGCGTATGCGCAATCCGCTTGTTTGGATTTCGCGCGATATAAATCATGTTGCCATAAACTATGAAGCCGCCAATACACATGCCCATGTCTCGGCAATCTGTATTTAGTGCGTCATGTGTTAAATTTCCCTAATAATAGTCAAATGTGCTCAATAAAATGATCACGTACGAGGCGATCGATGGCGACCGTTTTGGACGCTGAGGTGACACAAATTTTGAACTCGTTTTTGATTTATTGCCAAGCTGCGACGTCGCTGTTGCCTAATTCAATAAAGTCAAATCAGTGCACACTCAGCGACTTTGCATCGGGCTCAGAGCGATATATCGCGACATATAGCCAGCATCCCAGTGGACGCCTCGCAAGATGCCACTGCGATCGCAACTATGTCAGTATTGCCACGCCATCCGGACTCCGGACTCCGGCTGGTGGCAGTTGCAGTTAGCAGTCACTGTTCCATGTTTCGCTCGCCGTGGCATTTCCTTTTCTGACCGACAGCCGCCAATCAATTTGTTAGCTCTGCCGGTTAGTTGTTTAATTTATGTTTTTTTTTTCGAGCTTGTGACCTGTCATTAAACAAATGACGGCTCATTTCCAAATTCGTGGCGAGTAATTTTGCTTAATTTGTAATATTTTTTGCTTGTAATGGGTATTTTAAAAGGGGTTTCAGCCGATGAATATTCCACTGATTAATCGTATTGGATTGCCTTATGATATAAACATTAATATAGTAAGTTAAACTTTACTTAACTGTTTATCTGAGACTCCAACTCTTGGCTCAAAGACTGAGAAGGCCAGCAGCGAATGAATATCCGCCCTCCCCAGGGAGGGGTTGCGATACCCAAATCGCCCCCATCCCGTCGAGCGGCAATCCGTCCGCCGGCTGGCATTTGACTTGGCCAATTTATGGCACGTTCCGCCGCCCGCTGCCGCCGAGGAGAATTTGGAGCGAGTTGGCGCAGCGCATGACCATAAAGCGGCGGCGGTCGGCGGCAAGCGGCAGGAATGCCGCTGCTGGCCAAAACTACGCCAGACTCGGTCAGATATTATTGCAATCACTGACGTCGAACAGTGGGGAAATATAATAAAAAATAAAACATTAAAAATGGAAAAAGTAGTGGGAAGAATCTTGAAAGTCAAGATAATAAACGATAATATAATAATATGAGTTAAAAAATATTACGATAGTTAAGAGTTGAAAAATTAAATTAAATAATATAGTTTGGGTGGCTATTTGTAGTTAATTTTATTTACTGAAGAACTCAATTATTCCAGGCAGCTGAAGGGACTGATACTTGATTAAAAATGTAGAGGAAAATCCTTTCTTCTTCTTCGATATCTTTTTAATATTAGAAATAAAATTTAGAAAAATATTTAAAAATACCCAATAAAAACTCTGAGGTATTAAGAGTTTAAAAAATAAATCAAATAATATAGTTTGTATAGTTTAATATATTTGTAGTTAATTTTATTTACTGAAGAACTCAATTATTTCAGGTAGTTGAAGGCATCGATAATTGATTAAAAATATAGAAGAAAATCCTTTCTTTTCCTTCGATATCTTTTTAATATTAGAAATAAAATTTAGAAAAATATTTAAAAATACCCAATAAAATCTCTGAGGTATTAAGAGTTAAAAAATTAAATCAAATAATATAGTTTGGGTGGCTATTTGTAGTTAATTTTATTTACTGAAGAACTCAATTATTTCAAGTAGTTAAAGGGATTGATATTTTATTAAAAATGTAGAAGAAAATCCTTTCTTCTCCTTCGATATGTTTTTAATATCAGAAATAAGTATTAGAAAAATATTTAAAAATATCCAATAAAAACTCTGAGGTATTAAGAGTTAAAAAATGAAATCAAATAATATAGTTTGGGTGGCTATTTGTAGTTAACTTTATTTCCTGAAGAACTCAATTATTTCAGGTAGTCGAAGAGATTGATACTTGATTAAAAATGTAGAAGAAAATCCTTTCTTATCCTTCGATATCTTTTTAATATTAGAAATAAAATGTAGAAAAATATTTAAAAATACCCAATAAAAATTCGGAGGTATTAAGAGTAAAAAAAATCTAACAATATAGTTTGGGTGGCTTATGTAGTCAATTTTATTTACTGAAGAACTCAATTATTTCAGGTAGTTGATGGAATTGATACTTGATTAAAAATTCGATATCTTTTTAATATTAGAAATAAAATGTAGAAAAATATTAAAAATACCCAATAAAAACTCTGAGGCTTAAGAGTTAAAAAAAAATAAATCAAATAATATAGTTTATATAGTTTAATATATTTGTAGTTCATTTTATTTCCTGAACAACTCAATTATTTCAGAAGGCATTGATAATTGATTGAAAATATAGAAGAAAATCCTTTCTTCTCCTTCGATATCTTTTTAATATTAAATATAAAATTTTGAAAAATATTAAAAAATACCCAATAAAAAATCTGAGGTATTAAGAGTTAAAAAAATAAATCAAATAAGGTAGTTTGTAGTTAATTTTATTTACTGAAGATCTCCATTATTTCAGGTAGTTGAAAATGTAGAAGAAAATCCTTTCTTCTACTTCGATATCTTTTTAATATCAAAAATAGGTATTAGAGAAATATTAAAAAATACCGAATAAAAACTCTGAAGTATTAAGAGTTAAATAAAATGAGAATCAGGCTTCCTGGTGGCCCCACTGTGCGCTGCAGTGGCAGTTGCAGCTGCCGCCTGTGCCCGGCGCATGTCAACATGGGTTTCATAAATGGCAGCGGACAGCGTTTTGTCAACGCGTTATGTTCTGGCTTGTTGCAGTCAATGTTGTTGTTGTTATTGTTGTTGTTATTGTGGCTTTTGTTGCTGCCGATGTAGCCGATGTTGCTTATGCCTTTATGTGTCGCCCCGGTATTCAGTCCAATTTTTTTGCCCATTTTTTTCGGTTTTCCTTTTAGTTTTTTGTGTGCTCTGCTCTTTCTGCTTATTTATTTAATCTCTGTTTTTGTTTTATTGCACCGCATTTGGCAACTGGTTATGAAGTCTCATTTTCGTATTTCTCTTAATTAAAAACTGCACTAATTTTTAATTAGGCTTTTTTGCAGGCCTTATTCGCTGCGGCACGAAGTCGGAGCGGTGCGTTTGGTGCAACCGCTTCGAGTTTTGCCTCGCTCGCTCCACTCGGGCACTCGCTTATTAATTAATAATTTATTTTGGCTTGATTGCCAGTCGATTTATGTAATTCGCAATCGCTTGCCAGATGAATGCCGAATGGAATCAATTAAAAACCGATTCGATATGGCTATGGCTATGCGGATTATGTAGAGGTAGCGAAACAGGCTGAGAATAAGGCATTGAATATGAGTTCCTGTAATTACTTTATTAATCAGATGGGAAATCTTGAGTTGGTTACTTAATTCCAGCCAGATATATATTTGAAAATAAATGTAAATAAATTAAATAAGTATAAAATCTGTTACCAGTGTTAAAAGCAATTAAAAATAAGAATTTTATGACTAGGCTACTAGTATATGATTATATAAATTAATATTATATGATTAAAAGAAGAAGGAAAACTTTTACATTTATTTTGAACTTATTAAAGTTTTTAAAAGCTATTTCTAGATCATATTTTATACCGGTTAATATTATTTACAAAATATTCTGAGCTTTGTTTTCATTTAAGAGTCTTAATTAATAGATTTAATTATTTAAATACTATAAGTTTTAATATGTCATTTATTTTGAACATATTAAGGTTTTTCAAAGCTATTTCTATACCATATTATATACCGGTTAATATTATTTACAAAATATTCTGAGCTTTGTTTTCATATAAGAGTGTTAATTAATAGATTTAATTATTTAAATACCATGCGTTTTAATATGTCATTTATTTTGAACATATTAAAGTTTTTCAAAGCTATTTCTAGACCATATTTTATACCGGTTAATATTATTTATTTATATATATATATATTTATTTATATTTATATTCTGAGCTTTGTTTCCATATAAGAGTGTTAATTAATAAATTTAATTAATTAAACACCATGAGTTTTAATATGTCAGTTATTTTGAACTTATTAAAGTTTTTAAAAGCTATTTCTATACCATATTTTATACCGGTTAATATTATTTACAAAATATTCTGAGCTTTGTTTTCATATAAGAGAGTTAATTAATAGACTTAATTAGTTAACCACCATGAGTTTTAATATGTCATGAATTTGTAAAAAGTCAACATGGAAATTCCACTTCCGATTTCCAAAACTTTTCCTCCGTTCTGTTTCTGTTTCATTTTTCATTTGCCTAGATTTATTAACTTGAAACTTGAGATGTTCCGACACTTATATACATTATTGCATTGTACTTGTACCTTCCGAAGGCGGGAATTAATGGCCCTGCGATGGAGCACCCCGCTTATAATGATTTCGACCCCAATTTATCAAGCGATTTCCCCGCCGAGCCAGTGAAAAGTCGCCGCCCGTCGAAGGTTCGCCGGAAAATGCTGAGCAAAATGGAAAGTAAAGTTATATATAAGGCACGAGCCATCAAACAATGATGATGCGCAAGAATTCACATTTTCAAAATGGATGGGCCCGTCCGCCGGCGAATGAATTATATGGAAATATATCCTGGAGTCCTGGGGAAGGAGGCCTCGTCCTCGGCCTCGGAGCGGGGGCCATGTCAAAAAGTTTGTGACTTGGGAACTTGGGGCATGTTTGTTATCATTATCATTAGCCGGCGTGGCGGGGTTCGTGCATTTTTCAGCGTCCTCCAAAGGGGGCGTGGTGGGCGTTGCCACCCACCGCAGACGGTCATGAATTATGGCTGTCAGTTTTTCTTGAGGTGGCTGCCAGGACTCAGAGTCGGAGGCACTTTCATTAGCTTTAATTTGCCGGAAATATTTGGGGGGACTCTCTCTCTTGGCCGGGCTAATCTCTTTGCATTTCTTTTATTTATTTTTTCTTTCTGGCCCACTCGACCCTTGGGGTCGGCGGCTCTGCTTTGTTGTTTCCTCTCGGACGCCCTTGAGCTGTTTTTAATTCGGTTTACAGATTATTAGCTGCTCATCGCTTAATGCAAATTCGATTAAGGAATTTCGACGAGGTGTCTGGCGAGTCTCCTTCCTCTCCTCCTTCCTTTGGGATTCCTATCTCTGGAGCCACGTTTTAATGTTTTTCCGAGTGACGTTTCTTGGTTTATGTAATTTCATTTTAATTTTTGGAACGTCAATGACATTTAATGCTATCTTCGTTCACCTACGTGTGACTTACAGGTCGCAATGGGCAATGTCATATTTTCTAACTGGAGCCCTTTTGGACTATAAAACAGACATATATTCACACAGAGAAAAATAGTGGCTCCTTTTAAAGAATGCTATAATAATTTAATTTATAATTTAATTTATAATTTTGGGTTTATACTTTTATAAAAATATTAAAAAGCTTTTGCATATTTAAGGCATTGTCAGCTAGGATTCTATCCTACAAAAGTAACTCAGAAGATTATATTTTGACGAGCTTAGTTTTTCGAAACATTTATTGCAGTGATGCTTTTCTCTCAGTGCCTCAACCAAGTCGGCCGCAGTCTGTGGCACGCGTGTGCTACACTGTGATTCCTGGAACAACAAGTCCGCCTGCCTTGGAACGTGTTCGGCTGGGGAGCGGGGAATGGGAGTGGGAACGGGAATGGGAGTGGGAATGGGATCGAGCCCCGCTTATGACATGTTCATTGAGTCCGCTCCATATATGCCAGACCCACTCCGAGCCATGTGCGACATAAAATTTTCATAATTTTATCGCTTTTCTTGTAAGTGCCTCCTCGCACTCACGCATTTCCCGGGCGCGCACGTTCGGGGCGACACTTGATTATGAGAAACAGCCATAAAATGTGGCCCCTGTTTATGGCTTGAATGCATAAATTTGGCCCTTGGCCCCGCCGACCCCACACCCAAAAGTGGCTGAACTGCGGTGCATAATGCCGGCAAGGTTTCCTTCTATTTATTATGTACATGAATTATATAACTAGCTTTCATATCATATGCCAAGGGTTTCTGAAAGTAAGCAACCAAGTTGTCATTTTGCCCAGATAGGCAAATTAATGCGGGCTAAAAACGCATAAAGCTTAATTGGGTTTACGAAGCGAAAAAATAGTTGTGATAAAGGCGGCGAAACCTTGGGAATAATGAGAAGTGTTTTCATACATTATTTGGATTCATTTACTTGGTTCGAGAACTAAATAAGTAATTCATAAAATAAGGGGAAATAACTTTTATTTTTATTTTCTAAACTAGAATTATTTTATAAGTACTTAATGGGAAAAACTCTCCCTCTTATAAAATAAAGAAAACTATTGCAAATAATTGTTTGCATTAAAAAAAAGAGCTCTGTGATCTTACAATCCATATAATTAAAGAGCTTAAAGCCTATAATTAATATTCCCATTGTTTTTATTACTTTCTCACCTGATTTAAGTCCTTGAAGTGCTTTTTAACCCCTGATTTGGTATTAAGGGTGGATTGCAGTCGACAAGGAGTATGAAATAAGTGCCCTAGGAAGCGGAAACACGCGTGAGAGGTTAACTCTTAGTTCATATATCCCCTCCGAGTTCAACTGAAAAGATGACATGCATATTGTGTATCCTAAATTATATTCCTGTAAAGAACATGGTCACTGTCTGATTGGCAGGAAAATAAATGAGAAAAACTGCCATAAAGACTAATAGCAAACTTGGTTTGTACAATATAAATATAGAGACTTCTGGGCACTTCTTTGTGTCTGCTAAGGGTTCTTTTTAAATAACTTTTTATAGAATCTTAATGTTTTTGAAAATGTTGGAAAACTGCTCCTGAAAAAACAAACAGGACAGCCGAAGTGCCCCAGGTCCTAGTTGTTAACACCCTCACCGGGGTGACTGTGTCCATGAATCACTTTTTAAGTGAGTGTCGCACACGTTCCCCCTTCCGTTCCCGCTCCCGTTCCGAGTCTCCCTTCTGGCAGGACAAGGGATGGTGTCAAAAGGACAAGTGCCAGCGCCTGGCGAGCCGTTATGAAAATTCTATTTTCTGTCGAATTTATTAAAAGCAGCTTAAAAATGCTAAGCGCATTGAGAAGCAGGCATTTGGGAATTCCGACAAGTGTGGATTTGAGTAGCAGCATCCTTATACCCCGGGTCCTGGGGCGGTTTCATTCTCCTGATGTTTTGGCCGCAGGCTCGGGCACCGCCCAGGCCTAATGGAATAATTTCTGGCCTTAAGTTCATCAACTGCAAGGTCCTGGGGAGTGGACTGAAAATGCAGTTCATATGGCGTGGCACAGCCCAGATGGCCTTAACGGGTGCACGGCTGGCAAATTGGGTTTAATAATGGGGAATTATGGCAACTCAATTAGCCCAACTAACCCTGACCCCTGGGAATTCGAAGGACTAGCTTCTAAACTCAATTATTTAAGTGCATATATTTACCTGAGACTAAGTATAATGAATACATGAGTATGACAAGTTCTGGATGAAATTAAACTGCATTATAACTTTCAAGTTCCAATATCCTTTGATGGAATTAAATAAACTATCTTCTAGGACTCTTCTAATCTTCTAAACTTCTAAGCTTCTAAACTCAATTATTTATGGGCATATATTTACCTGAGACTAAGTATAATGAATACATGAGTATGACAAGTTCTGGATTAAATTAAACTGCATTATAACTTTCAAGTTTTTCAATATCCTTTGATGGAATTAATAAACTATCTTCTAGGACTTTTCTAAACTTCTAAACTTCTAAACTTCTAAAGCTTCTAAACTCAATTATTTAAGGGCATATATTTACCTGAGACTAAGTATAATGAATACATGAGTATGACAAGTTCTGGATTAAATTAAACTGCATTATAACTTTCAAGTTTTCCAATATCCTTTGATGGAATTAAATGAACTATCTTCTAGGACTCTTCTAATCTTCTAAACTTCTAAGCTTCTAAACTCAATTATTTATGGGCATATATTTACCTGAGACTAAGTATAATGAATACATGAGTATGACAAGTTCTGGATTAAATTAAACTGCATTATAACTTTCAAGTTTTTCAATATCCTTTGATGGAATTAAATGAACTATCTTCTAGGACTCTTAATACAGAAGCTAGGCTGAAAAAACCACCCAAAAATCACTGCCATAACTGTTGGGACATACCATATTCCTCAACTCAGGCCCAACATGAATTCTCCGCCTCCAAAACACCCGAAAGTCATCATTTCACAACTCATCTAATCCCTGGCAACCCGGATGCCTTTCCTCGCCGTACTTAATCCTCAACTTTGCTCACTTTTTCCTCTAGATTTCAGAGAGGGGGACTCGCATATTTTCCCATTTTATGTAAATCTTTCGGTACAAATGGCAAACCGCCCCCGGGAAGCCAAGGCCAACCCCCGAGTCCTCGGACACTTTGCTGATTATTAAAAGCATACTTCTGGGCGGCGCTGAGATGATGAGGCGGCTGAGGATGCGGAGGACAAGTGCATAATTTTCCAATTGCTTTGTTTTATGTGCGACTTACGGGGTGTCCTTTTGTCCGTCCCCTGGCCCGACTCCTTTATTGCCGTACAATGTAAACAACAACATCGCCACAAGAGATCTCGAAAGCGTTTCAAAATTTCATTACTTTAATTTAATATGCAAAAGGGGAAGGCTTACAGGGTCTACAGGGGTTGAGCCGGCATTTTGACATATTTTCATTTTCATTTACATTTGCATTTTTATTTTGATTTTGATTTCCATTCCGCCGCTTACCATAATTTCGCCTTTGGCTGTGGAGATTTTAGAGCCCGAAGTGCGCAGCTTCGCACGCAGCCAGCAGGTTGACTTCCGCACCAGGAGCAGGGGTGCCTTTCCGGTTCCGGTTCCGGTTCAACCCCTGCGCTTATGATTATGATATTATTTCGAAATTATCCGCTTAGCTTCACGGCCTGGAAGCGGGCCATATGTGCGGCCGTTGTTCCGGAAAATGGAATCATCTCAGTGTTAATAATGATGACATATGATTTCCATTGTCAAATTTGTAGCTGCTCGCTGTTAAGTGAATTGGCCGCTTTGTCATCTTTTTTATTGAGTCAAGTCGAGAGGAGTCGGTTATGGGTGTTTGTAGCCGGTTGCGTTAAATTTGTTGGCACATCATTAGTCAGGGCGATGATGTCGGGGAAGGTGGACGAGCAAGGATCCTGTCTGCTTGCCGCATCTGTTTTGATATTTGTCGAGGGGTGAGCCCCAGGAAGGGTTAGTTACCTCACACGGACAATTGACTGGGCCCAGTGGGCGGAATTTGATTTGATTTATGATTGGCCATCTTAATGTCTGCCATTAGCCAAGTCAAGTCTTAACACAAATATGTGACAATATCCTCTGATTGGGTCTGCATACTTACCAGGCATATAATTCCGATACAGCATACTTTCAGTCTGGGCTGAATAAGTTCTTTAATTAATTTATTATTTAGCAGAAAGATAAGGTCGTAACTTCCCATTAAAATTCATAAGACCTTAGTGGAATATGGCCAACAGATCACGCTCGGACCATCAATCACATGACTTGGCGGGACACGAGCGAAATTCTTAATGGCCGCCAATCAAAGTCGGGCTGAAATTACGCCAGAAAGTGACACAAAACCTCCGCCGCCATGGGTGGGCGGGTCTCCCATGTCCTTGGTCCTGGTCCTGTCTGCTGGCAATTTCCACCTGCTGTGCGGCAAATTGTTCCTTTCCCTTATTGGAAAAAAAAACGCAAAATCGGCAGGACACGACGAAGGGATTACGGATTACGTTCGCCTCGCGGGGGTTTCACAGAGTTATTCGAGGCAAATTAATAAACGGCCGGCCCGGTAGGGGTGTCCTTGGGGTTACGAGTGGGGGGCTCAGTGGGTGGGGGTGGGGTATAAATCGAGGTGAGACGCCGACAATGGACGTGTACAAATTTCGTGTGATTTGTTCCCGACTTTGCCACTTCCGTGGTGTCTTGCCGGAGCTCGCTCCTTGCTGGGATTATAAAAATAAAAACTGCCTTTTGCCATATGCCATTTAAATGATAAAAGGATTTCGTCCATCCCCCCAAAGCCCACACACACACACAGCGGGACTCAGGCTGACCGCCCCCAAAATGGACACGCACACGTGGTCAATTGCGTTTGGGGTCAACCCTTTCGCACCAGCGCCATCATTCTGCTGTCCAGCCTTTTCTCCAGCTCCAGTTCCAGCTCCAGCTCCAGACCTTCTCCCGGGCTACGACTCACAGAGCACTCAGAAAAATAACTGCTGAGTTGTCTTAGCACAAAACTGAATAAATGCAGAGAAGAGTGTAGAAATATCTTGGAACCATTAAGACATTTCGTACTATTGCAGCCTAGTCATGTTGCCAAAACTCATACGTTGCTTTTGCTGCTTTTCTCTCAGTGTGAGGCTCCTGGCCGGGCTCGAAGTGTCAGCACATTTTTCAAAGGCGCATATAAAATGGCAGTCATACATTATGGCCATATCTGGCAGGGCCAGTCCGCAGTCCGCAGTCCGCAGACCGCCGGCCAGCCAACCGTTGTCAGTGGAAATCGGGGAAATGGGAATGGAAATGGGTGTGGGAAATGGGGTCGGAATGGGGTCGGAGTGGGTCGGTGTGGGGCCCGGGTAACCCCTGCTTTTTATGTGTGTGTAATGCCTCGGTACAGATTATGCATTAAGCGCTTATTTAGCATTTTTCTTACATAATGTCGCTTCCACTTTGCCGTGTCCAGCTCGAGGGGTGGTCCCTGTATACTATACTATATAGACCCATAAAAAGTGGACAATGTTATGTGCCTTCTAATCTGTTTATGCTTATGTTGCCGCCAGTACATTAACCCCTATGCGGGTAAGCGGGGTGGCCCGGCGACTTACCTTAATCGCTTTTCCTGGAGAGGAGAGGGAAAAGACAGGACTTAAAACCTATTATATTTGAAGTCCTCCCAAATGGGAGAAACTAAGAACAAGGTGATATTTATCAATCGGGGAGTATTTTCTCTATAATACTGTCCGCCTCCCCTGGAAGTTGCTCCTTGGCTTGAAATGTATTTGGCCCATTCAATTGGGCTCAATGCAAATGGATTCGGAGGCGCACGGAATGCCGAGCGAATAATTACTTTTTTCCTAATTAATTTGTTATTTTGACTTGCTCCTCATCTGCCCGCTGCCAGCTTTCCGACTGGCCTTCTTTTGGCCTGTCCGAGCCCGGCTTATTTCGCTATTAGCGAAGAGCTCTGGTAGGCGGAATGGATAATTAAATAAAGCACCGAGCAGAGCCAGGAGCCGGGAGGAGAGCTGCCTCGATTTAATGAAAATTGCATTTTAATTTCATAAGCAGGGACTCCAGAAACTCGGGCCCAAGGCCAGAACCTTCATAATTTCCGTCCCCCGAACGATGCGGCTTAAAATAATTGCCCAGTTGGCTTAAAGTGGACACACGAGCATCTCATAGTTAGGACTCCTCCCAGCAGCAACCCACAAAAAAAAGAAAGCTGGAGGGAAAAAATGGTTGCTTGGAAGTGCCCGGTTTTTTAGGTTTTTTATTCGATTTCCTTTCTTTTTTGTTGCCGTTGGTTAGCTGTCGCTCACGTAGGCAGTGTCCATGTAATTAAATTAAAATGGAAAATTTACTCGTACTGCGGATTAAATTAATTTTCATTTGCATTTGCATAAGTTCGTCCCTCTCCCGGCAGTCTCCTCGTCCACTCATTAATTCCTTCATTATGCCATTTATTGCTAAGCTTGCTGGAAATGTGCCTTAGTTTTTATTTTTAACCAGTGTCTATTAAGAGAACCAGCAGACCTTGGGCTTGGTTGTAGGCAAAAGCTAATATAAGCAACATTTGGAACGAAAGTTTAGGTTTGAGATTTTATATATTACTTATTTATAGATCGTTCACTTAGACTGAGTTGATTGTCTTTCCAAAGAGAGTCTACCAGCTGTGGAGCTTTTCTATGTAGAGCACTCCCACCATATACCAACATTAGCGAAACAGAATTAATAAAAGTGGTTTTTATGGACAGCCCTTAGAGTGAAATAGGTTTATATTAAAGTTTATGTGACTCCCTAGCACCTTCAATGCTCAGATACTCATCAATGGAAGCCATCTGAAAAAGATATATGTTTTTAGGCATTTTATGATGGCGTTTAGACCATTACTTGGCTTACCGGATCCTTGACTATAAGCCCTTTAGAAGAAACTCGCAGTTTAAGAGGAGGTTGATCCTTAGGACTTCTAACTGACTTTAGAGTACTCGCAGCGCGAAGCAAGAAGTCGCTTTTGATCCACTGCATTGGAAAGGAAAAGTTCAAGTCAATCGACTCAAGATCCTTACATGACTGAAGAAGGTCAAGAAGATGATCGGAAAGTTCCTGGAACAGGTCAAGAGATCTTATTTCCAGCCGTTCGAGCCGCCTCAGGTTGCTCAGGGTCGAAAGGCTACTGACATCCTGGAGTCCGCACCTCAGTGCTTTCAGGGAGGAAATCTGAGCGATCCTGGCAGCCTCTTCCAGGCCGATAAACCTGTGTCTTATGACCAGTTGCTGCAGATTCTGCGACTTATTCAGAGCCAGTGCCTCGAGGAGGAATATAAGGCAGTGCACTTCGGGCGGAAGCTCTATCACCAGTCGCTGGAGACCTAGGCACTGAACCACACCCTCAAAGCCATCGAATGACAGGAGATCCCGACGAATGTCCTGTGGCAGTCGGGCAACCACATCGGCACGAGCAGCATCCTCGAAACGTGCCAGGCTGTGCTCCCTCGAGGTTATGACCAGGGTTTGCATCTCAGACGACAGCCGGACGAGGTCGCCAAGGATGCCTGGATCCTCATCGAATCTGTAAGCCAGCCTCTGCAATGTCTTAATTTTCCTGATCTCGTCAACCTCCTCCCGATTGATGGGCGCTCCATTGACGATCAAGCTCTTCAGGCGGGTCCTGCTCTTGAATAGCTCCGCCAAGGAGATGTCCTTTCGGGCCTTCGTTATGGTCATCTCCTCGATGTCCGCGGGTTGACCTTGGTAATTGAGCACCATTGTGCTGCTGTAGCCACACTCGAGTCTCCTCAGGGATCTCATGGCTGTCACTTGCACCTCCTCCTCGATGGTGAGCGGTCCCCCCTCGACAGCCAAGTACTCCAGACGTGGCGAGTTCCCCGCGTTGATCTTCTCCAGAAGATCCTTCAAGGATCCCGCCTGATGGCTGCTTATAACCAGTTCAGTTAGCTGCGGCAGCCCAGCGATAAGTTCAAGGTTCTGGGCATCGGAGAACCCGCACTTCAATTTCCGTAGAGACTTTATAGAGGTAATCTCTTCCAGCTCGGATGAGCTTATGGTTAGTTGGTCCAGACCAAGGCCCGGCTTACTCTCCAGTTCCACCACTAGAGTCTGACTCTGCCTTGAGGCAAGTTGAGCGAAGAACAATTGAAGAGAGCTCCCCATGTGACTGCCGAGAATATGAACGGACTTCAAGTTCTTCAGGCTCGCCAGTGGAGCAAAGTCGGTGAGGTTATTCGAAGAAATAAAGATGCCATTCCAGCCCATGTTGCTCAGGATCAGGTGGCCGGACTTGATGTTGTAGCTCACCTGCTTGCCCTTCATACTAATGGTTATTTCCTCCTCTATGAAATCAAGAATGGTGACAATACGCTGGGGCAGGCGATTATCAAAGGAGTCTCCGATTTTCAAATAGCTCAAAAGGCGGAGATGTTCGAGGCTTTGTGAGTCCGTCAGCTTGCCGTGGAACTCCTTCAGAGACTTCATCTTGCCCAGCTCCTCGGTCTCATTGGGGTCGAGGGAGCCGTCCAGTATGCAGATCTTCTTCAGCTGGCAACTGCCACTCATTGCGAAGGCCTTGAAGAACATACTCAGGTTTAAGGGCTTCAGAGAAAAGGTTAGGCCTTCAACCCATTCCAGCTTGGCCAAGGGAAGCAGCAAGGTGCTATACGAATATACTGTGCTGTGGTCCAGTCCCAGGTAGAGGTGCCTTAGCCGGCGATCGATCTCAATAGTTACATCCCGAGTATCTATTCTGAACCTTTTGCCGCAGAACTGCGAGACCTTGAGTATCACATGCGATATTTCTTGGAACTTGATCTGTGAAGATATACTAAGCTTCTCAATATGGGCCCAACCAAGACTTGAGAAGTGCTCAACGTCTTCGGCTTTGTAGAAGCAGCAATCCAGGAACTTCAGTGATCCTATTCGCGCCAGAGCTGAGGCCTCCTGGCAAACGAGTCTCCCATTGCTTAGCTCAAAGTCCTGGAGGCTGGGAGTCTTAGATGCGGCCAGATCCGTAAACAGACCCAGGAGAGAGCCAGTGTCCGGCTTCGTGGTAATCGTCAAGGCTCTGAGCTCGGAAAGCTTAGCTAGAAGCTGAATGTTTTCGGTATCCGCAATGCCGCACAGTATTCTTGTAAGCGAGTGGCACTTCGAAAGGGCCTTTATTTCCTGGGCGTTGATCAGAGGATAATCTGGATAGGACAGCTTCCAGCCTCTCCTGGTGAAATCCAGCAAGGCATAACCATCAATCGCGCCAATTGTCAAGGTATTCACTCCTCCGCAGGCCAACTCGTCAAAGAGCTTAACCAGGCTTCCCGGCCTATGATGCCCATTAATTTCCAGACGTCTCAAGCCTGGCAGCCTCACCAATGGACCATAGTCGCCGGCATTATGATTCTCCATCAGGACGATCAGCAAAGCGTCTTGCTTGGGATTGTACCTAATCAAGCAGCCTGGCAGGAATACTTTCCTAGGAATTTTGGCTTCCCTGATAACACTGTAAATCTGATCCGCAATACTTTCGAAATCATGGCTGGATATTATATCCAGATTCTTGAGGTTAGTCAGCTGGGTTACGGGTCCAATGTCCTGCGGCCTGGCGAGGCCGCATCTCAACTTAGTCAAGGACCTTATTCGAGATAGCTCAGTGGTCTCTGCCAGTCCCAGAAAGGCATCATCTACGATCAGCTTGGAGAGAAGAGGCCTGGGCTCCTTTCTGGCCAATCCACCGAAGAGTGCCTGCAGAGTGCCCGGCTCGTGTTCTCCCCAGATGTGCAGCTTTTCCAGTTGGGGCATCCTGGCCAGAGGGGCATATTCCGTGGCATCGGAATCATACTTCATCTTGAAGCCAAACTCACGAACCTGGCGGCAGAAGGGTACGATGTCAGCCAACCTTCTGCCTCCACTGTGGAGATCATAGACCGTAAGGAAGCTAATTCCTTCGTTGTTGCGGCAGCATTCGATTACCACTTCAATATCTACGTTCACATCCAGCAGGAGCTCTTCGAGGCTATCAAATCCGGCCAGGTTTTCCAGGGTATAGCCTGGAAATGCAGACAGGGCCCAGACATAGAAATAACTACTTCAACTATTCAATTAAGGAGAGAGAGATACTCTTGAACCTACATTATTTTATTTGAACTCACCAGCAATATGCATCGACAGCTTCTTTAGACTCTTCTTGGCCCGCAGCTTGCTCATCACGGACTCAAATATGTCCAAGTGCTCCCAGTGGTGACTCTCCGGATAGTATCTCAGCTCGACGCTGCTCAAGCGGTCATTCCCTTCGAGGGCGAGATCGAGGGCCTTCCAATAGGATTGACTCACCTTCTCTGGGAACCCCCTGAGGCGGGAGTAAAGTTCGGCAAAGTCTATACATATTGTTCCCGACGTTCTCGCATCGAGCAGAAAGAGTCTCTTACTGAGTTCCATGTCCCACCCAAAGAAGAGTATTTCGAGTGGCTTATGGATACTGAGGAAGTTCGTCAAGTCCACATATTTCAGGTCGTCAAGTGCCGGGGGATATCCATTTGTTTGCTCGCAGTTCAGTTTGATTTGCTTGAACAACTCAAAGAAACAGAAGTGATTCAGGTCCAGGATCGTTCTTCCAGTCATTTGCTTTTGATTGACGGTTAATAATTGCATTTTTTACTATTGTTTACATTTATTTGTTCAATGTTTTTTCTGCTTTCCGTCACAGCGATGATAAGCGCTCCGAAGTTGAATAACAACTGAAAGCACAGGCCGGCTGGCCAGCTCTTAGACACCGATTCATAAATTTATAAAGCTTTTTCGCTCTTGCTCTAATCACAAATATGATAAGAGAACTGATCGCAGACATTCTCTTACTTATTTTTGGCATATTTCTCTTTATAAAAAACATTTGCTGGAGTCCCACGTTTCTATTTAAGTGAATGAGTCATCAAATCATAAACAGCTGGATAGAATATTAATAAATAAAATGTATATATGTATTTAATCAGAGGAAAAGTGACAAATACACACTGAAATTGTGATTTGTATGTAGAATATATAAAGATTAGAATTTTTTTGATACATTGTTAGTTGAAGGTTTATATACATTAGATGCAATTAAAAATAAAGCCAGATAACGAAAGAGTATATACCTTTTGGTAATCTGATAAATGTTAAGACCTGCTGTATCCCCTCACTTTAGGATATATGAAACCCTTGCCACACCTGTGGTGGGGGGCCCCCTTTCAGTTGCCTTCTGCTGAGTTTATGATGTCCTGGTTAGACGACAGGCATAAACATTCCTTTCTCTATGGCAGCCGGCAGAGCTGGCAAATTTATGGTGCGAACAATGTTCAAATTCCAAATTAAAATCCCTCAACGAAAATTATTACATTTCATTTAAACCGAGCGAGCAACTTAGGGCACATCATAATTAATCCCATTCCAGCCCAGACCAGACCCGACCGGAACTGGCTACGGGCATGTGTGCCCGGGCGGATGTGGATGTCATATAAATTCCATAATACGGTGTAATTAAATTTAAGTCAAACTAACGCACGTAAAGCTCCCCATAATTGAGAGGCATCATATGAATGCCATGACAGTAGGCACTGCGAAGAAGGATTAAATTATATAGGTGAGTTGAGAATCTACCCACATTCTCATAGGTATTCCAGGACAATACATATGCCAAAATTCGAGTATGTTGCCAAGGACACGCACACTGAATACTAGAAAGAATGCCTTGAAGATGAAGGTAATTGTATATCTGAAGCAACGAAAAAGTAATTAAAAATAAAATATATATAATAATGAAAATAAAGGGTATTTTCTCTCTGTACCTTTCAGCACTGAAGCGCATCTTGTGGGGCATATGAAGTCATAAACAAAGTGAGCAATTAAGCTGGCTTGCTGACAGGGTCTACCCAGTTCGCATGCCACTCCATTTTCCCATTTTCCCAGGGAAGCCTCTTCCTTTCGGTTAAGCTTATTTTTTAAATTTTATTGTTTATAATTTACGAGCAGGCAGGCAGGCAGGCAGTGCGGTGGAAATTCCCTCAAGTCAAAGTCGCGGACACGACATGGCGGCCGAGTGCCAACCTATGTCCACTGACAGCACCTCAGACCCCTGACCCGCCACTGACCGGCCACTGACCCCCCACTGACCCTTCGCCGGCCCCCGGCTGACCCTTCGCAGGACTCATTACAAAATGTTGGCGTCGCCTGTCAGCTACACATGAAAATTGCACAACTTTGCCTTATTACGAGCGGAATGTGCGGAAGAGCGGGAAGGGCCGAGAAATCCTTCCTCCTGCATGGCTCCATTCTTATTTTTATTTTTTTTGTTTCAGTTCCCTTTGCTCATTTTATTTTAATTTTGTGCCTTACTCTCTCACTTTTCCTTGGGTCCGCCGCCTCGCTCTTTTTATTCTAATTAAATTTTTTCTGCCCTGGCGGAGGGGCGCGCGGGGCTGATGGCGGCCCAACAAGGCAAATTTATTCTTCTGTAAAAACAAGAAAAATTACGCAAAATAAATAAATTTACATAAGCCAGGAGTGAGCTGAGACAAAAAAGCAGAGGAGCACAAACATTTGTACATAACAATAAATAAAATTGCATTTTCATTTGGGTTTCGTCCTCTTTGGGTCTGACTCTGGCTCTGGCTTGGGTTCTAGGTCCTTTGTTATATTTTCCAACAGAAGCCAAGGCGAAAAAAGTGAGGAAAAAGGTTGCACAGCCAGATCGCTTGGCATTTGCCTGTTATTCGAAAGTAATTAAAAGACTAAGACTTTAAGTCATTACAGTCTCAAAAAGGTTATTTTTTAATAAATTTGCCTTAGCGTAGCCCCCACTCCGGGGAGTACTTTCAGTACGAGTTACTTGCCTACTGACTTGCCAGTAAATATTACAAGAAAATTGAACCTTTTCAGTATATAAAGCTACATTTAAAGAGCTGTGATCCTGGAAAACCTCAGCATTGGGATGCAGTTTCCCTCGGAAATTCCGATGGCTAAGCGCGCATTTTGTGCCACCTTTTAGAATTTGCTCACTGCAAAATATGGTCACGCAATTATCGCCTGCTAATTTGAACGAACCCACCGAACTTGCCACCGGACCACAAATTTGGATTACAGGAGCGTGTGCAGTTGGACAAAGGAATAAATCGGGTATCCTTCTGCCTTTCTGGGATTGGGATGATAGTCTGGGCGCTGGAACTAAACATTCGAACAAACACCAGAGATACTATACATTAAGCTGAGTTAGAGCTGAAGGGGAATAGATTAAGTAAAATATATAAATTTGAACTAAAAAATAAAAATATTAAGAGGAACTGTGAAACTGGAGACCATTTTATATAAATTATTGCTTAGAAAAATCAAGTAATCAAGGGCAGTCTACGAAATACTTTTCAAAATATTATAAAATCGTAATAAACATACTCAACCAATCTTCTTAGAAGTAAAGCCTGATTTTCTCAAGAAATTTGATTCTATTATACATATTTCCCTCCTTTTTTGTATTTCTGATATAAATTAAGTGGGGTCTCTGTATCATATTATCTTTCTTAAGATTATGGCTCATATTACGTATACGCAATGAAGGCAGTTCAAACTAAGTTATCTTTCTTAAGATTATGTCTCATATTACGTATACGCAATGAAGGCAGTTCAAAGTCCAAGATATTATATGTAATATTAAAATGCAAATGCTTTCAAGCAGTGGACACAGTGGAAAAGACATGAATAACTTATGTATGAAATATATTTGAATTATATTTTATTTAGAAATAAAATACAGTTAATTTAGTTATTTAATCAATTTTATAACACGTTGTTATTTTGCTTTATAAAGCCTACTTCTAAGCCCTGAATTTTGGGATTTTCGTAGGAACTAGGAGATTCATGCCGGAGGAGGCTCTCTCGCCTCATTTCACTTGGCTTGCGACTGTCGCCGGGCCCGCCGCTATTTTAATAACGTGCATGCTGCGCATTTAGGATAACATCTGAATTTATGTAACGACACGGAGAGAAACACAAACACAAACAAAGATGGCAGCCAGACAGGCGGAAGGGGGAAATGGCTAGAGAAAAGCGGGAAAGGCAGGGGAGAGAGGACTCAAATGAAAACTGATGCGGATTAGTGTTTAAAATAATGTCCTGCAGGGATATAACTTGTCCCCCTCTCGGGCCGTGGGCCGTGGGCCTCATTCGGGTTTCTTTGCAGTTTTTACTTTTCTCACTTGATTTTCTTGTATTTCGTGTGTTGCTTTAATTTTTCCCCATTTTAATTCCTTCGCAGCGATTTTTCCTTTCGGGGAATGTTTCATAAAATTTATATTTGCAGATAAGTGTGCTTAAGGAGCGGGCAGGACATTTTTATTACGGGACAATTTACATATTTTTCTTGTTAAAATTCCTCAACATTCTCTCCTCTCTCTCTCTTTCGCCCGGCTCCGTCTTCGTGTCATATGGACTTCCCCCATTTTCCTGTCTCTGAATTAATGTTAATTTTTATTACACTTACAGTGTCGCCCCTGCCCCCACAGGCACACCCGGTCTTCTCATTTAAATTCAAGTTTGTTTGTCTGAGGGAGCAAGGAAAAAATGGAGAAAAACAAGAAAGGAAATGAGGGAAAATACAGAGGAAAATGTTAATAATAAAACAACAAAATCCGAATGAATGCGTTGCAAATCGAAAAATAATAAAAATAGAAGATCCTGTCCTCCACTTATCTGCTGTCTGCAGGACTTGCTGTCTGCTGTCCCCCGTGGATGCCTCATTATGTATTCCCTGAACAAATTCTATTAATTATCGTTATGTCCTTCTGATGGGTGACTGCAATCGTAAGGCTTCCTGCTGTTCGCCCCTCCGTTTCTTAATAAAAGTTACACGGTGTTTTAATTCCTTCGAGTAAGCTGAATTAATGTGTTTTGAAAACAATGGCGGACCAGGAGGTGTCCTTCTCATCAGGGAATTTTCTTGGAGAACAAGGTTAGCATATGAACTTCGATAAGTGTGCCTGGGAAACCCATAAAATCTGAACGATTTATCAGTCATTTCTCAAGCTAAAGACTACCCCTTTCTGATTCGTCTGTAAGTTGATACAAAAAATATTTCTTCTGCATTTCCCCAATGAAATCCAGTTGCTAAATTATTCCTAATTCAATTTCAGATGGCCAAATAAAATCAGAGGCAGCCAGCTAAGGAAATGGGACATGTGTACATATGGTGTATGGCCAGCATATATGTACATATGTCTACGGGGATCTGCAGAGATGAGCAATTTGTTGTTCTGCTGCCGGAGAACCGGCCATAGAAAATTCTAAATGTTTCAATCAACAATTCGCAATATTAAATATTAACGTAAAACCCGAGAGGAGTTGTCTCGGACTGACCCTTTCGATGTCAGACCCAAAAGGTCATCATGTGTCTGTGAGCAGACTGACTTGCGAGTTACATTCACACACATAGGAGTATGTGCACTGAAATTAGGTTTTAGAAATTGTTTATATCTTTATTAATTCGTAGAAGAAAACATAACACATTTCTTAGCGTGTTAGAACCTTTAATCTTTTATTAAATCGGTGATAAGTGGCATATAAAGCTAATACTATTAAATAATATTTTTGAAACCAAAATATTAAACTAAATTTTTTTAATAGGTCTCCTTCAATTTGTTTAGACTAAGATTTAATGCTAATTTAAGACTGTATATAAGTTATTATATACCAAGAAAGCCACCACCTTTTTATCCCTGTGTAGAGAAGTTGGCAAAAGTAATTTTGGACATTTTTCATCATAAACAGCATCGAGGACGCTTGCTTGCAGTTTGGAGTCTCAACCCCTTCTGGGACTTTCCTCCTTGGCCGGGCTTTGATTTCGAATTGGATTTGAATTTGGAATTTTTGGCTTTCAAGGACCGTCGGAGGTCCGCAGGCGAAATTGGAATCGGAGTCGGAGTCGGAGTCGGAGTTCGACTTAAATGGGAAATGGCAGCGGAGTCCGAGTTGGTCAAGTTGGTCAACGCATAAATATTTCTCTTTGTTCAGGGGCCAAAAAAGAGCATTACATGTGTGTGTGTGTACCTGTGTATCCTTGCTGCCTCTGCACTCATCTCTGCCCCCCCTGTCTGGAAGCCCCCACAGCCCCTCTGCACCAGCACAAACAAACAAGGAGCTGGCTCAGGATGAGAGGCGGAGCAGGGCAGCAGCCTCGAACGGAATGGATGTTCAGATATGAGCAACGGTCGAGTGGTCAAGTCAAAGTTATTGTCATGTCATGTAAGTGCCATTCCCCCCACCCGCTGTGGGGATTTTCCAATTTCATCTTCATCTTCCATACAGGACACCACCAGCAACCCATTTCGGGGTTTTCCTTGCTGGAAACAATGAAGGAAAATCGCTTGCCACAAGCAGAAACTGGAAAATATCAGGGGACTCGACGAGTTGAACTTAAGCTGAGATTTCATTAAAACTATGGTGTTATTAACTAGTAATAAACAACATTTAAATAGGTAATTTGGTACATACCATTCTAGGCTTTAAATTAAACGAAATAGCAAATATTTCCTATTTCTCCGTGACTGTCGAAAACTTGTCGCATGTGCGCCGTGTAAGGGAACACCTGGTAAAAAGTGTCATCAAAAATTCACCGAAACTTTTCATAAGAGGGATGTTCCACAAAAGGTCTTCCTCGGGGGCCTGGGTAAAATGTAAATATCGGTTGTAATGGCCTGCTCCCCAGGAGGCGGAAAAATCAACTGACCAGTAAGTTTGCAGCCAACTTTGATGGCATCTCGAGAAAGTTGAAAGTGACTTAAGTGAAATTTCCACCTCAGGCGGCCCCTTTCCTTGGCTTTTCGAGGGGTCACGCCATGAGCATGAGTAAAAATTAAATTGATTTTCCTTGGACATTGTTCGGACCTGGGGAAAAGTCCGCTTTTCTTTTTGACAACCCCAAGGATTTCCTTCTAAAAAAGGAACTCCCTTCGGGTGGCCTGTGTCGCATATTAAAATGGTGTGCAAATAGTTTGTGACCCTGCCGGAACCAGCTTTTTATTGACTCGCTGCTTTCAGTTTTCAGGTTGCCCCAAGGCAAACAATATTCCCAAGAAGTACAGAATTATAATCTTACCTCCATCCATCAGTTTAATCTTCACCACGTCTTAAGCGACACTTTCGTTTCAATTAAATTATAATTATATCTTCAGCTGATGGAGGACCCCATCAAGTTTCAGTCAAACAAAAAGTACAATTTTCATTTTCACCTTTCTGCCAAGAACGAGGCGGGCGTTGATAATTCCCCAAAATTGTGTGACACTTCAAAGTCATTATGAAGATAGCAATCACCAACCCCGGAACTTTTCCTCGAGGACCCGACATTTCTTCACGCCCAGGCATTCACCCCGCCTCCCGTTCATCCCATTCCTGGAGCCCGGCAATCGGCAATCCTTCAGGCCCACGCCTCCTTGGTCCTTCTGCCACTCTGCTCAATCCGAATCCCAGTCCGGAGATGGGCCAGGCCACGTCTGGCTACATGCCTACATACCCGCAGCGCTTTTTGATGTAATTTTGGCATAAGCCAAAAAATGTTTCCTTCCTCGAGACGTCTTTGTCGCCAGGTCCTCCCACTGCGAGTGGTTTCCGAAGGCGACACGCTCTGACAAACTCATCAGGGGAAAAATTAGGAAAATGGCTGCAAATTAAATTTGGAATTGAAATTTTAACGTTGCGCACATAACTTTATGCCTTCGGTTCGTTCCATCCGCCCAAAAAGGGTTTCCTTGAGTGGGCGAGAATGGAGAGGAGGCGCAAAAATGCTCAGCTGAGGCAGGTTGATGAAGACAATTGATTCTTGGTAAGGTTAGGCTTTACTCTTGCTTTTATTATTATATATATATTATTATCAATTGATTCTTGCCTAGGCAAGGCTTTAATCTCGCTCTTATAAAACTAAAGAGTTCGGAAAACGTCTTCTAAGTGTTGAGGTATTTTTTAAACTTAAGTTCTCTGCTTGAATAATTAGTAATAATGCTGTAAAAAACTTCTGATGTTCGATTATATTCATATATATGGCAGGATAATCTATGGGAATGGATTGCCATTGGGGATACATAGAATGCTTTGATTTATTTCGTAAAACAAATAGCACTTACCCCTTTAAAACGCCTTCTAAGCGTTGAAGTATTTTTTAAACTTAAGTTTCAGCTTGAAATAATTCTGTAGTAGTAATAATGCTGTAAGAAACTTCTGATGTTGGATTATATTCATATATATTGCAGGACAATGAATTGCCATTGGGGATACATAGAATGCTTTGATTTATTTCGTTAAATAAATAGCACTTACCCCTATCTGATTCGCACTTATTTACAACGACGTGAAACCTATGAGAGAGCCCCAACTTCGCCGCAATCGAATCATCCTGCTCAAATTTCAGCATTCGAAATGTTAAAAAAATAAGGTATTGAACATAAAACCGAGGCAGAAAAAGCTAGAAATAAGGAAACGGAACCCTTTACACTGTCCGCTTCGGTCGAGTCTTCTATAAATTATTTCGCAGATAAAACATATACTCCTTCCCACATGTGTGGATGTGGGGGGGGGTTTTTGCAATCGGAGAAAAGGCTGCCGTCGTCCGCTCCCCAGCGACACTTTCTGACCGACGGGAACTGACAGAATTGAAAAATAAGCGACGGGCAAGGACCTCTGGAGGGGGGCCGAAGGTGAAAAATAAAAAATGGCGTCCAGTCGAGTGCTCAACCTCAAGATTTATAACAAAAGGAAAAAAAAACGGGCAAATGTGGCAGGAGGCGGGGAGAGCACACGTTAAAATAATGCAAACGCCGAAGAGACTAAAAAAAGGTAAGCGAGAGAGCACCCACTCACATACACAGGGAGTGGAAATGGAAGGATAAAATTAATTTTTCTCCTTTATTTATTTTTTTTGTCATTTACTTCACCTGCTGCTTGGCTCCCACTCGCGACTTTCCTCGGAGTAGCAGGGAAAGGGGGCCGGGGCGGCAACATTGCTGACGCTATCAAGCGCCACAAACACATTTAGTTTGCGGCGAATTTGTTTTTGCGTCGCTCAGTTTTGTGGAACCCGCCTCATCCTCAAGCCATTTGGGCCATGAAATGTGCAAAAAAAATTGCCAACAAAAAATGGAATAAATAAAAAAGCCATGAGAGGCAAAGGAAATTGCGGACAAATAAAAATGGCATAAAAATATTTAACTTACCTGAGAACGCGACTTGGAAGAGGAATTGGCTGCTGAATATACTTCTAGAAATTTGTTTCAGAAAAGTAAGCTGGATTTCGAATTCTGATAATCCTGATTATTCCTTATATATTACATATATAAATGTAGGAAACCTAATTCACTCGAACAATTCCGATTTTAGACATACTATTTGCTTCATTTAGACCTTAAATATCCCCCAATATTATACAGATCAGTTTGAATCGTTTTCTAATTATTTTATTCTTATTTAAAATATTTAAGAAGGTACCAGGAAGTTTTTGTGTTGCCTATGTCTCCCTTAAAGTTTATTCTAGGCTTTAGTTATATACGAGCACTATTTTCCCGCGCCAGATGGAAATGATTTCTGTATCGGGTCACGTCCAGTAACTCCCCCTCGAATGGGCGTGTCATTGCCGAGACCTGCACGTAGCCGCAGGACCGACTCCGAGTCAGACTCTTCTCCTTCCGCTCTGTATCCTTCTACTATAAAATATCTATAATAAATCTACTTTTAAAAAGAAAAGTAAAACACAGAAACCTCGTCAAATAAAAAGGGAAAAGTAGAGAATTTAATACAAAAAGTCATGAGCATGTGAGGGGGAGTAGAGCCGTGTCCAGTTCAAAGGGAATAAAAAGTGGAAACCAATAAGAGCAACAAAAACAAGGGGGGGGGATAATCCTGTGTGGGGCAAGCTCAGAAAAGGAAACAAAGCAAACCGAGGCGAAGTGAAGCAATAAAAATGAAACGGGACCTCCGGAAATGGGAAGAGCAGTCTGTCAAATGGGAAATATTATGTCCCCATGCGGATCAGATAGCCAGATGACAGAGGAAATGGGATGACCTCACCTAGGATCCACCCAGAACTCTTCAGTCCTCTCCTTCCCAGGCGAATATTGCGCATACGCACTGGGTGGCTGGCGTTATGGGGGTTGGGGAATTATGAGAGTTACCGCAGGAATCGCAGGAATTATGAATCGCCTTTGATTGCCCAACCAATCGGAAAGGCAGCCAGGAAGTTGGCCAGCCAACCAGAAAGGACCGCCATAAACCTGCGCCTGTTGCATAAAGTTATGTGTATATATCATAATCCATAACGCTGCCACACAACACCCCCGCTGCGGAGAGTAGAAACCTGGGCTGGCTTCAAATTACAACCACAAACACAACGGAAGCGGGGTTGCAAATGGGGGAACAGTCCTTGGAAGCACACAGACACCCACACGCATCGCGTTATTTCGCTTGAGTCAACAAAGAGGGGGAAAATAACGCAAAAGGAAGCGATTTTTGGGGGTGAAACCCAAAGTCGGGGGCGGCCGCCCAGCACCCTCAATGCCACCCAATTATAACTGTGTGTGCGTTGTGCGTGTGTGTGCGATCCAGGGTGAGCTTATTTCAACTGCGTCGCTCGCCCGCCTTTGTTATTGTTTCATTTTTCCCGTTTTCCCTTCGATTTTCCTTCTACTTGTGCGTGTGTTTGTGTTTATCTGGGATACAGGCCAGGACACACACACACAGGATACACGTACGCAGACGAGCATTCGGCAGAAGTTACTGCGATACGTGCAACATCATAAAAAGGACAAAACAATAACAATAAAAATCATATATACTCATAGCCAGGACACACCACCCCTTGCAGCCTCCCACCCCCACAGCCCTATGTGTATATGAGGGTTTTATATGAAAATAAACGAAAACCGTTAAGATATAACCGTCCACAAGGAATACAGGCCAACACACCCCGCTCCAGCCAGCCAGCTTTTCTTGGACTTCGAGCGTCGATATTCAATGCTTTCTCTTTATTTTTATATGTACACAGTAAATAAAAACAGAGACAAAAATTACTTGGAAAGTCCTCAAAGGACTTTCTTAAAATCTGATTGAAAAGTCTGCTAATTACTACAATACTACATACTACAAAATGACAAAAGCCACATCTATTTTGCCAAGGTAACTTACTATACATAATCTTAAAAATGTTCGAAATGTTTCATACTTCAGCCTATGTAGTTGATGTCCTCTTAGATACTTAAACAAAATAATATATCTTAGTACTTACTGAATAAAGGTTATTTAATGTGTTTCTATAATATTTCTTGGCCCACAGATTCCTAAACTAAGCTTGAGAAACACTAGCAACAATCGCGGGGGCACTTCCTTTGCCTTTGCTTGGCCTGCGGATGCCTTAAGCCATGTGGCATGTCAGCGCCTCCTTGACTGGACTCCATCGATTTCTTTCAGCCACAAATGAAAACACATTAGAAGAACTAAGAACCCCATTTATGGGATGGAGGGGGAGAAGGGCAGAGCGGAGCCAAACAATACGACGTTCGCTGTTTGGCTTGATAAAATGCGTTAAAACGAAAATTAAGCAACACAATTAATGGACCCGCTTTATCATACAATTTTAATGGCTCAAATAAATTGGCCAGGAACTAGCCATGAGTAGAGAATGGCCCAAGACGGCTTCTGCCTCCCCTTCCTTGAGTTCGTGTACAAGTTTCTGTATTTCCTTGTGGGCCATAAACACATATATGTATCTGTATTTATATATTTGACTAGCTTCCATTTCACGATTCAATTTGGCCCTAAGCTTAATTAGTTTCAGGTTGCTGTTCTTAGCTCATTCGGCTTTTATACGCCAGCTGCTCCGATGCCCTGCTAGCTTCAAAAGGGATTATCCCCATGAAAGAGGCACTAAGGTGAAAGTCTGTTATCATATTCCATTAAATTCTAAATGGTTCCAGACTATAGGCTCTATAGATTTGAGTGGAAGTCAGTCTCTTTAAGGATTCTCTTCTGGGTCTGACTATACTACTATATTTTAATTTATCCAAGTTATCTATTATGCTTAGGACAGCGCAAATTCCCAGGCATCCTGTTGAAGTATGACATCATATTTTAGGACACCTCTGCATTCCATATATACCTCACAGAAAACACCCACGATGTGGCCTGAGCTCGGGACTGGCCAACATTGTTATAAAAGTGCAAACAAACATGGCCGGCCGGCCGGTGGAGCTGAGGGGTGGAGCTGGCCAGATTCCCATCCAACCGAACTCAATCCGAGCCGAACCAAACTAAACAGAAACGAGTCCACTGCCTGACCAGGGCGAGGAGCCAGGACCCAGGAGCAGCGGCCGCAGAAATATTCAAGGAGGAAACGCGCATTTTTTTGCCCAGCGCCACCCATCAGAGATGGGAAAGGTATTAGTTTCAGATAGCTATGTAACCTACAAAAATAATATAATTTAATTTAATTTGTTTATTAAATAATTTTTTAAATATTTTTTAGCATACTTCTGGGCACTTTTTCAATTGATTTGAAGTCATTATTATATATTCTTAATAATTTTCTTTAGAAAAATTGAATATTATATTAGATAAGGTACTGGGTCTTGATAATATGTACCTAACTGTACCCAAAGTAGTACAAACTATATAGGTACTGGCCATCACTGTCTAGAAGGAGGCGAGCGAGATGGCGAACTCACGAGAGAGCGAGCCAGCAAAGCGAGAAATTATGAAGCTGAAGACGTGGGGGCTCTTCGGGGAAGGAAGTCGGTTGGTCAGTAGTGGGTGGCCGTGGGTGGCTCCCCGGGCAGTCCCCCCGACCAGCTTAGTGTACAGGACACCGCCGACCTGGGCAAGGGACAACGGAATAACGGAATAACAAAAGCAAAAGCGACGCACACACACAGAGCACTGGGAAAAAAATGAGAAACCGTGTGGTCCTATGGCTCGGCAAAATAAATCGCTGGACATAAAAGCCGGCGAGTGCGAGCGAGACAGCTCGCGGGCAAGGAGAAGAAATGGCAGAAAGAGAGAGAGCGAGACAGAGCTGACCAGGCCAGAACGAGAAGGAACGAAAGCCAACAGAAATAAAAAATTGAATGAAATATTTTTATAACCACACACACACACAGCGGACAGCAAGGAAATAGGGAAAAAATATATAAGGCATGAGAGAGAAGGGCAGCTAGAGAGAGAGAGAGAGAGAGACGGGCTGAGCTGAAGGATATTGATGGGGCGCAACAGTAAAAGGAACCCAAGGAAAAACCAGCGCCGACTTGCTTATCAAATATGAAGGAACCGAAAGTGGGTCGAGGCCTGGGTGGTGGATATCATAAAAGCCATGAGCTCACCTTGCGAGGCGTGGAGGGAAGGAATCGAGGCTATCTGGGTGGCACTGGGGGCGTCGCAGCCGTGGGTAGTTGGGTCGAAAGTTTTATGGATGCCCGATGCCACGACAGGTGGTCAGAGCACGCCCACTAAGAACCCCGTCCAGCGCCACTGCCAACCTGCCCTTTTTTCGGTCTTTCACATATTTTATTCCAGTTTTTTTTACACCGAAGAAAATATATATTCAATATATATTTAATATAGTTATCATAATAATAATTATAGATATTATTTCATATTTATATAGGCTATAAACCAACTCCTTTTAATTTCTTCAAATTTTGTTTAAAGGTCTATGTATTTTTTATAAAGCTAAATGTTGTATCATAGCTTTGGACACATTTTTATATATATAATATAAATAGTACTAAAATAAAATGAGTTAGAGGAATATATAATACAAATATAATATATTTTCTCGATGATTATCTTAAAAAATGTCCATACAAACTTCCTTCAATTTATTCCTTAACTACTTTTGGCTTGCAAAGTCAGCTAACTTTCTTGTTTAATATCATTTAATCATATTTCTTATTTAAGCCATAAGAAAAGTTCAAAAAGCCACACATGAAGCTGAATTTGTTTCGGTGTTGCCATAAAAGCAGGGTGCAGGGAGGATCGAATGGGAGCTGAAACACGTGCGGATAATAAAAAATGTTTTACTTTTCAATCGACCAATAATATGGCGTTCAATGGACAGGCCAAACGTGCTAAACCCATAACAAAGGACCACCCCAGCAGCCCCAGCACCGACCCCTAACCACCTACACACACAGCCAGGGGCTGGGAGATCCTTGCACACATACACGTCCGTAGTTCAATCATCGTTAAAAAGAATTTCATTTTGAAAAATGCCAGAACTTCAATAAATTATATTGCTCTCCCGCCTGGAGCACAGCAGGGGCACGGGGGGCACAGGGGGCCAAGGCTGCAGAGGGTTCGTGGAGGACGTGGCCAGCGGTTCGGCTAGCTGGCCACCTTCGCTATCATAACCACAATACAAAGAAATTGGGTGGGCAAACAAAAAAATAAAGAGGAGCAAAGGAGCAAAGGAGGAAAGGAGGAAGGCCAGAAGCAGTCGCTCTGGGTATCCGTAAGATACCCGGGTGCGGACAGGTGAATCAGGTCATCGGGGGAGCTGCGAGGCGGAGGTCGAGGATGAGCAGCCGGAGCCAATGGCATCCTGAAGCGTCAGCGTCTCCAGCTGCCCGCTCGATGGTTATTGGTTCGCGTTGCAGTAATATAATATACACACTCACCGACACACACACCCAGCAGATGTGTGGAATAAAAATTGTGAAATGAAAAGAAAAAACGGAAAAGCTGAGAAAAACGCTGAGGAAAAGCCATAGAAAACTATTGGAAACAGAGAAGCGAGAGAGAGAGAAAGATTTTAACTCAACTTTGTTGCAACGCGACATTTTTCCGAGGCAAGTGGGTGGTGAGTGGCCGGAAGTGGGCGGAAACGGGCGGCAGCCATTGTCATAATGACGCGCATTCCGGTGCACTTGGCTATGGATTGCCGGATCCTTTGTGTCCTTCCCGGCATTCGCTAATTAAGTCATGGCATGTCGCGCCACCCACCGGCCCCACCCACCCGCACTGAAAGAAAACTAAGTGAAAGCAGCTATTAAAATAATTTTAGTGGCAAAAGTACTATGTTTTATAATAATACGTAGAAAAATGCTATTAATTAAGTTCCTTATTTATCATATGGATATCTTATATTAATATATATATACAGAATAAGTTTGCACTGCTCTTCACATCTGCTTATGTATCATTTTTTTTTTTTCATTTATTTTATTTGATGCTTATCACTTATATTATATATCACTATATTATCGTTCCAGGTAGCCCGGTGGCGGCCAGAGCATCGAGTGCTTCGGGCCCTTCGCGCACGTCTCCTTGCATTCCTTCCTGGTGCGGAACCTGTTCTGGTTTCCCATGCAGCCGGAGTAGGAGAAGAGGATGCACTGGTTCTTCGGAGTGTCATAGGACCATCGCGGAAACTTCCCATCACACGGTCCACGGTTGAACTTGGGCTGATCGCAAGGTTTTACTGCAAGCCAAAAGGAAATTGTACAATAAAATCAATGAAATAATAGAGGGAAATTAAGGCAAGGTGGCAAGTATACCAGAAACATGTTTAAAAATGTTTAGGAATATTTTAATAGGAGCCGAGTATGTAAACTATAGAAATAATATTTTTTTAATTAGTTCTTTGACAGCCGTTACCCATTATATAACCACCAGATGCAATGGAGACTCCACAGAGGAACCAGAAAAGTAACAATTCCTTCATTATTCCATGAGGTAGATGATCTGACTGGGTAAGAGCCGATATATTTATATTACTGCGATTAGATTCGACTGAACGGTGGATTAGTCATATTTTATACTCATTTTAATTCGAATTTGCTTGAATTAAGAGAGCTTAAGTGTAGACTCTCTTTTAATAGTTATATTAGATAGAATTTATATTACAATTTTGGTTATTTAGTAATGAAAATTATATTTAATACTTTCATTACTTCTACAAGTCAATAAACTGTTTAACTATTATATCGTTTTCACCGCGTAGTACATAAAATCATAGATATTACTTAGTCAGGGGCAAGTTTAGCCTTATAAAAGGGTAAAACAGCCCGAAGTCGGTTCCCCTTCCACCCCCACTTAGCAAATCTAGCCGAGTGATATGACAAGAAAGCTTACAAGGAGCAAGAGTGTGTGCATTCCCCAAGAAGCTAATCAGGCGAGCCTAACCGAATTTGCCGGGGAAAATCCGTCAAAGTCAGGAGCGTTTGGCCCGCGGCAGCCATCGCAGGCCATTAGCCTATAGAGGCGCCCACACATGTCTGGTGAAAGTCCTCGAGGCGCAACACTCGGCACATTGTCATCGGCATCTCGGTATCGGTATCGGTATCCACAGGGGTATCAGCACCATCATCATTTCTGAAGCCAGAATCCGCCAGCAACTGTGCTGGTAGTGCTGATATTTCCTAGCTAAAAGTGCAAGCTTTCTTAAATATTTTAGATGTAACAATAAGTAATATAAATAATGGAATAAAATGATATAAATAATAATATCATATATTATTCTGCCTATGACTGAATTTAATTTGATTTTTAGACCCATTAAAAGTTATCTATTAATATTGATCCTTAAATTCTAATTCATTATTCAGTTATTTGTAGTTCCTATTTCATATTTTTGTTCTGATATGTAATATGTAGCAATAAGTAATAATAACAATAATATTATAGATCTAGATTTAACAATAAATGATATAAATAATAATATATTGATTAGATTTAGTATGAGTTTAAAACCCTTAATAAGTTATATATTAATATTAATCCATATATTACATTTTACCATTAAGTTATTTGTAGTTCCTATTTCATATTTTTGTTCTAATATGTAATATGTAACAATAAGTAATATAAATAATAATATAATAGATGTAGATTTAACATTAAATGATATGAAAATAAATATAATATATTATTTAGCCTTTGCTTGAATTTAATTTGATTTTAAGACCCCTTAAAAGTTCTATATTAATATTAATCCATATATTACATTTTACCATTAAGTTATTTGTAGTTCCTGGTTCACATTTATGTTCTAATAAATCATCGAATTATTGAAAAAAATACAGTGCAATGATTTTATATTTTTCTAGAGCGTTCTTTATCCTTTTTAAGATTTTCCAAATATATTTAGCTAATAAATCCACAGCTAACCTACATTTTTCAGCCTTTAGTTGGCAACACTGGGGTGGAAAGGAAAAAGGGAAATCTGATACTTGCCCGAAAAACGCGTCAAACTTTTGGCAGCCGCTGGCGCAATAAGGGGGGAGGGTGGATTTCTAAAAAATGTGCTGCATGTTTATTTGAAAAATCGCTAAAGGATAACTAAAGGATTCCCCTAAGGGTATTTCGCAAGCTCGAGTGATTTGTTTGCGAATTTACATACACGCTCTTTATCATCCCCGCCCTCGCAGTCCCTGGGTGTTTTCCAACTCGTTGAGCAGGCTCCCTTCCCTCACCTTCCACCCTCACCCGACTTATCCCACTCAATACGCTGCGGCAATAATTTTGCATAACGAATAAGTTGAATAAGGAAAGGTATCCAAATTGAATCAGTGCCGAGAATTGAATCCTCCCCGGGAGTGGAGAGTGGAGCCGGGCCAGTGTTAAGTGGCAAATTCAATTTCCCTGGCAGTTTTCAGCTCCAAGTTGACATTTATGAGAAGCCATTTTCGTGGCGGTGTGTTCTCCAGCCCGAAGGATGTATCGATTTCCGTCTGGCCTCGAGGCGGTGGGGGAGCGCCGCACAATCCCCAAATGGCGGCATCATTAACTAACCTGCCCGGAGTCGGTAAATAATGTAATTTATGAATTACAATTAAAAATACACACACTGAGAAGGGGAAAGGGATCAGGAGTGCTGGACACACAGTAGAGCTGCTAGGGCACATGTGTCCGCCCTTTTTTGGGGTGATTCCCCTCGACTTCGTGCTCATCAGTCCACGCTGCTGCTCCTGATCCAAGTCCTAGTCCGGCAGCTGTAATAAAACTCCCCATTTGGTCATTTGGCAATTATCCCGATAAATTAGCAGCCGGACAATGGCACAGTCGCGTCGCGACGCCATCCAAAAGTCCAAAAACCCACCCACTAATATTCCACCTCCCCGACTATTTCTGGAAAACGGACAAGGGTTGCTGCAATTTTCGGACAGTCGAGTCGGTGAACTAAGCGATTTCAATTGGCAAGGCTATGGTATCTGCCTTATCTTGGAATTTATACGGATTATGTTCGTATATTTGTGGGTCATGTCGACATATCCAGGCTTCATTGGGAAGTATCTATTTTTGGCAGAATAATATTTAGCCTGCAAGAATATACATATGAGGAATTAAACAATAAAAGATCTGAAGTAAATTTCTTTTATTTATCCAGCGATGCTGGATAGTTTATTAATAGTTTATTATTTTAGCAGAAAGTAAAAAAATATATCTGTAAAGCCAAATAAATGCGACATTTTTTGTGTATCGGTGCAAAAGGGCTGTCACTAAACAATTCAATTCCTTTGATCTCAGTGACTTTTAGAACTTTTTTATATAACTAATCGGTATTCTTATACCCTAATTTATTGGACAAATCAGAATTAAAAATAACCATAACAAAGCCAAAAGAGCCCGCTACCTCGAATTGTGTAGTATTTTGTGGCATACTTTTAGGCATAAACGCCTTTTACACAGAGCATTCTGCGTATGTCATAAATGCTGCTGGCGGCTGCTGCAGTCCTTAAAAATATTCATTACTTCGCCAAAACAAACCTATATTCAGTTCGGATAGCAGTTCTGTGTTAGATTTTATGTAATTAATAAGTCTTTATACTTAGTTTAAGAACTTATAACCATTTTAATGGTCCTTATAAAATTTTGAAAAGTCGGCAAAAATTGTCAATATGTTTTTTGTATAGTTTTTTTATTAAGATTCAAACGGCGAATCGGAAAATATGCGGCAATTGTCTGTCATTTCATTTTTGGCCAAAATATGCTTTCAAGAAAACCTCAAAAACGCTAATATTTGGGTCCTTTAATCGTCATTTTTATGTCCTAATTTTTGGACAAAGCCAATTTAAGAATAACCATAACTTGGCCAAAACAGCCTTGAAAGCAGCGATTCGGAATATATATGGCTTTTGGCTGTCATTCCATTTTTGGCCAAAATATGCTCTCCAGAAGGCCGCAAGTATGCGGATTTTTGGGTCCTTTAATCGTCATTTTTATGTTCTAATTTTTTAGGACAAGTCAGAGATAAAAATAAGCATTGCTAAGTCAAAACAGCCTCAATTTTAATTCGGAAAGCAGTTCTGTGCTAGTTTTTATTTGGTTAATTAATCTGCATATCCTTTAATCGTAATTTTTATGTTCTAATTTTTTAGGACAAGTCAGAGATAAAAATAAGCATTGCTAAGT
>VNKC01002131.1:0-11358 GCA_008042775.1 Drosophila pectinifera
TTTATTCAATTTTTGAAAATTTTAATGATGTAACCCCTTACATTTTTTTGAAAAATCGACCAAAAATTTTTTACTTTAATATTTAAATATTTTATTATTAAATAATTAAGATTTTAACGGCGATTCCGAATATAAACGGCATTTGGCTGTCATTCCATTTTTGGCCAAATTATGCTCTTCAGAAGACATCAAATGCGGATTTTTGGGTCCTACAGAAAATACAAATAACCATAACTTGGCCAAAACAACCTTAATATCAAATCGGAAAGCTTTTCTTTGTTAGATTTTATTTGGTTAATTAATCTGCATACCGACTTTAAGAATAAACAGAAATAAAATTTTATTCAATTTTTGAAAATTTTAATGATGTAACCCCTTACATTTTTTTGAAAAATCGACCAAAAATTTTTTACTTTAATATTTAAATATTTTATTATTAAATAATTAAGATTTTAACGGCGATCCCGAATATAAACAGCATTTGGCTGTCATTAAATTGTTGGCCAAATTATGCTCTTCAGAAAACATGAAATGCGGATTTTTGGGTCCTTAAATCGGCATTTTTATATCCTAATTTTTGCTCAAATCATTTTTAATGCAATATTTTATTATTAAATAATTCAGATTTTAACGGCGATTCGGAATATGAACGGCATTTGGCTATCATTCCATTTTTGGCCAAATTATGCTCTTCAGAAAACATCAAATGCGGATTTTTGGGTCCTTATATCGACATTTTTATATCTGGCCCCGACCAATATGCTGAATATTAACATGGCAGTATGGTTTGGCAGCACTGGTTAAAAAACGCGATTTTCTTCGAGGGGTCTGGTAGCTCTTTTCTTAAGTGGCTTGGCAGCTCTATGTCTTGATCGTTTAGGTGTGACCAACTGCCGGATAGCGAAAATGCTTGCGTTCTCCGGCTACACTCAACTTATTAGGCGGAAAACCAGGCGGGCACACTACCCTTTGCTAGCAACATTAAAAAATAATAAATAAAAAACAATATAATATTCGCGAAACAAAGAGCCTGCTTCATCTCGACCAGTGAATTGAAAAGGGTGAGGCACCCCTTCAATGCGAGACAACGCGAAGCCATTAAGTCTCCTCACTTAACCGAACTTTCTTTGTTGTAGCTGGAGAGTCTACAGTCAGTTGGAGGTCTTTAAATGGTGAAATCGGCCCCGCTCCTGTCCCTTCAACCGGTCCACACGAGCGTTATCAAGATGAGCATGCGCACACGTGCCTTGGTCTTCTCCACTTTCTTCGGCAGCTGCCTAGCCATCGGCCTGCTGCTGGTGAGCATGACCACCAACCACTGGGTCAAAGCCAATCCGCGGCATGACGCCTTAACGCAGGCCAAGGGCGAGGTGAACTTCGGGCTCTTCACTGGCAACCATCACCTGGACCTGGGAATCGGCGTGAGGAGCAGTCAATTTGACGGTGAGCACACGAAATACTCATTCTAGGAAGACTTACTATGGCTTTACCTTTTAAATCGACAGTTTACACCTTTGTGCGCACGGAGAACGGCGACACCAGCTTCTGGTTATGGCTCCTCACCACGCTGGGTACGGGCTTTGGCCTCTTAGCCTGTGCCGTGGCCGCCATCGCCGCGGTTTTGAAGTCAGCCTCTGCGGCTAAGAGAGGCGGCACCATGGTGCTGCTCCTGGCAGCCAACGTGTCGGCAGCTGGGGCCCAGGTTGTGGCTTTTGTCGCCTGGCTGGTGCAGTTCTACCAGTACTTCACCCGCAACGTGCTGCTGACCGAGCACCAGCAGCACCATTGGTACAGCACCGGACTGGCCTACCTCGGTTACAGCTTCTACTTGGTGGGGATATCCACGATTGTGGTTCTGCTTAACATTACCGTGCTGCTGTATGCGAAGCGGCGCGAGCTCCATGACCGCCAGCGCCTGGAGCCGCCGAGTGAGGACAAGAACCAGACCGCCATAATGCTGTACTAAGACGGACGTGCACTGCACCCGGAACGAACCTCATCAAGAAGGAGAACAAGTAATCTCAGCGGCTCAAACGATTGTGCCTTACTTAAGTATGCCTTTTGCTTGCCAACAACAAGGCCCATTTTTATATATTGAACTCCACCCACAACCTGAGTTAACATTCGTCTAAACTAGCATAAAAGCCTAAGTATTTGAAAGTCTGTCTCACGACTGAAGAGCATTTCAGCTGCAGGGCCAACCTGTGGATCCTGTGGAACAAAGCAAGCGATACGTCCCGCACCTACCAATATTTATATACCTTATACATTATACTCGAATGACCTTTATATATACACTCGTACTCATATATATACTCTGATTTGTCTACCTTGTATGTACTGCCGGCGGCAGCCAAGTATTTGTATGTGCATATTCTCGAATACAGAAACAGTCATTGTTAAGAAACAAAAACATAAGCGCTTTGTTCACTAATTGATCCATCAGATCGGGCTTTTTAGACAGCCTCCCAGGGGAAGGGTACAGGGCACTGAGTACTGGCAGTAGCACACGCTACGCTCGCTCGCCGCGGGGCAACTTCCGTCAGCTCCAGGAACGAGTCAATAAAAATAGAAAGCAGCCTGTGTGGCAGCGTCTTGATGGATTGCCCAAGAATCTCTTGCCCTTTCTCTTGGCCCAAAATGTCACAACATTTCTCCAGATGCAATTACAGGGTTCCAGCTAAATGCCTCGAAGAATTGGTATCGAAGGACAGGATCAGGAACAGGAACAGGACTAGGACCACACGGCGTGCGCAAAATCTAAGTGTCATCGCATTGAATTTCGCAAAGAAATCAATTACCTTTTTTACCTCAAGGCACACATAGTTGTGAGCGCCTCTGACGGATGGTTGTTTCCTTTCCGGGACAATGGAAAGATTGTGTGGCTTTGTAGGGCACTTCCTTTGGAAGGCAGCATCAGCCCCTGCCTGGGTCCACACAGGACTCGGCACCTTCCGCTGCCGATCGAGCCAATTATGTCATCATTAGTTTTGATTAGTTTGCTGGACTCACGTTGATGGGAAAACGGCCCGCACTTCCGGCACCACCTACTGTTCGTCCTTCGGGCTCGCTGTCCCGCTGGGCTATGATGGCGATGGCGATCCTCTTGCGATGTTTATGTTGGTGTGTTCGGTTTGACTTTACTGCAAATTGCGCAATAATGATGAACGTGATTTTGATTGATCCCTCATTAAGGGCTAATGAAGAAATCAGATTGCGTTGCCGTCGCCGATCGTCCTCGTCGCTGGCTTATCTCGACAAACAGCTTAGGGCCATGTGTGTGGACTTGGGCAAACCAAACGACGTTTCCTCCACTTCCACACCCACACCCTCAGTCACAGTCACAGCCACAGACACTTACCTTATCCTGTCCGGACTGGAAAGCATTATGCAAGATGCGGCGTTAGGATCAGACCAGAAATTGCGTATATATTTAGGCAGCGATAACGCTGGGATAACGCTCATTAGGTTCCGAGTCCGGGAGAGATTAGGCTGCGGACAATCGACTTATTAAGAGTGTTTATGCAGATAAACTCATCGTTTAGCGGGTGTCGGGACATACCCATTTTTCCGCCTAGGATTTGCCGGCAGACCCCTGGAAAACACGAGCGCAAACCGCTAAAGCCGAAGGATCGGAAGGATGAGTGCCGAAACTGGAAATCTTGTGCAACACCGAGGCCGCCGATTCCGGTCTGGACGTACTTACATCCAGGGAAAACAATCGTTTAAAAAGACAACAGGAAAATATCCTTCCCCTTAAGGGACCTATATATGCTTCCAGGGAATTAATGTCCTATATTATAGGGAAATGTAATTATTTTTTGGTTTACTCTAGGACAATGACTTAAAAGGTTGAAGATGGTTTCAATTTCATATACGATGAAAGTGACTGGATCTTGAATAAATTTAAAAAACTTACAGATTGACTCAGGCGATAGCTAATAATTCGAAATAATTCTTTATAGGTTCGTAATTCCAAAAATTATTTTCCAATTAACAAAAGACTAGTTTGGAACTAATAGTTCCTGTTTGATAAACATATTAGGTTCCATAAAAGAGAAAACTGCTGAAACGTGAAAGTATAATGGAGCTTATCTTGAACTTAGTTTATTAGAGCTTTAGTTTTAAGGTCTTAACTTAATGTATAAAACATAGACAATCTATTTACTTAAAATTAATATTTTAATCGGCTTACAAATGTAAGGCACTTAAGGAATTCCTTCTTCGAGTGTAATTAACTGGAATGTATAATAATAGAACCCAAATACTTATCAATAGAAATGCCACCCAAGTTGAGTGTTCTTGCCTCGAACTACATGGAATTGGGCCACCTTATTCGGTTCGAATCCGCTTGTTTACACGAATTTGTCTTTTGGGTTTTTTATGGAGCATTCCCGTGCCCGTTCCCTGGTCGGAGTCCATCGGGATTCATCGCTATTCATTGTGAAAGCATTTCCAGCAACCGCAGAACATATAGTCCGAAAGAAAGCCAACAAGAGGGCCAGACAGGCTGTCTCCTATTCTTGCGTGGCTGTTGCTCCTGCCGGCCAATAAATTTCCCAATTAAATGGATCCTCTGACACTTTGTGTGGAAGGATAGCTACTACCCCCCGCCAGCTCGCTCCCATTCATCCCCTGCGCGCTGTGCGCGAATAAGGGATGAGGGTTGTTCGGTGAGGGGTTGAAAAAGTCATCACAACAGGCACATAGGCAGAGGCACTGGCACTGGCTTGGCCCAGAACTGGCGCTGTGAAAGGTAGCCGGACCCGTTTTGCCACGCTGACTCCATTTTTTTATATTCGCCTCTCACTCGATGCTCATTTCGTTCCCGTTGGGTTTGGGTTTTTTGTTAGATTTTTGCACTGCCTTGGCTCGATTGCGACACTGCGAAATTATGGTCCGTATATTTCTCTATTAGTGGCACAAAAGACATTCCAATTTCTCACTCCGGACGCCTCCCTGGGTGGGCCTCTGGAGGTGCTGCTGCCAAGAAAGTGGTCCAGGTCGAGTCCTGGCAATTATCTCGTTGCGAAAATCCCGGGGACCTCGACGACGACCACCCGACGACTGTTGTTTGGCCTCTTTGTGGTCATGAATGGCTGATGGGCCAGTGCCTCCTACGTGGCAATTGTTCCACGGTGTCAGTGGGTTATTGATAGCCAAACTACTTTCTTGTTAGGAAGTAACTTCTTTCTATTGCACGATATTGTCAGCGGGACAATGCCCATTTATACGGCCAAGTTTAATGCAATTTTGATACTTACTCCGGTTTCAATTATTCCTTCTGAGAACTGATCGATGCCCTGGCTGAGAATATTATTTGCCAGTTCGATGCTATCCTGGATCGAAGGGGTCCATTAAGAAGATTTCGGTTTTCTTTTTTCGTAATTTCTAGACGATATTTTTTCTAGATATTATTATTTAAAGATGGGAAACCTAAATTATGCAATTATGTTAATGCAATCTTCTGATGTAAGGGTTATAACTAAACCTTAGTATTTAAGATCTAGATAATAACATTTTCCTTAGGAAAACTTTATCCAGGATCTTTAAATGTTGTAATAAATATAGTTTGTAAGTTTTCGAAGAACTGAGGTGTTATTGGATAGCATTTTCACGTTTCTCCTCTTGTCATGAGTTTTAACAAATACTTTGGCCATAACTTTATATTTATACTTAAATACTTATACTTTATATTTAACATATATATATATTAACATAACATATTATAACATTCTATAATTATATTATAAAATATTTATATATTTGAAATTATAGCTGGCGATATGATGATATCTATGATAGATATATAATATTAAACAGTACAATTCATAGAGTCTATGATCTATAATTTTTTGAGGACAACTTAAATATATTTAAAATGTAAAGTAATAAATAATACAAATAAGAAAAGGTTTAGCATAGTCAACATTCCATAATATTTGGACCATTATAGGAACGATTTGAACTATAGGAACGATTTGCCTAATTTGCATAATACCGTTATTTTATATTATATTTCCGCTTCAAACTGTGCTTGTTCAGACGTCTATATCCTATGTAATAATTTTTTGTATATGTATAATTTTATAATGGCCTTAACAACGATTCAGCTCTCCAATCCCTTGAATTTCGACTTCTGGCTTAAAGTTGCTTCATTAACAAGAGTTTTCTATCTTTAAATTGAATTTGAGAACAATATTTACTCAAAGCCGAGTACAGACGGCTCTAGAGTAATAAATTATAGCAATAAACAATATTGTTTATTCTGCAGCTTATTGCACAAGCTATACTTTATCTGTCCAGAGACGATGAAATATACATGGCATACAAACATATATCATCGGGAACAGACTTTATACACTGAGCCTTTGTCAATCAAACCGAAGAGGAGCGATTTTAATTAATTGCCAGCAATTACACATCAATATAGGTGAAATCACTTTGAGAAATGTGTGGGTCCGTGGGTCTCGAGTGTCCACCCAAGTGGCCTGAATTGGTTGGCATTGCAGGGACACACTATAGATCATTGTGTCACCTGTGCGTCGGTGACGACGACGACGCACTGTCTGGCAGATAGGAAAGATATTCCCAGGCCCGCAGGGGATGACCAGACAGGTAGAGGTGGCAGGTAAATGCGAGAACTGCACGCCCCTATCAAGCGGCCGTATTTGCCATTGTCCTGGAAATTGGTCCAAACTCGGATACCGGGCAACTGCCCACCGCTTGGCTACGGTTTTCTATCCCAAAATCGTCCTCAGAAATTGCTCCTATTGTGCGCTCGCTGGAGTCACATTGATAGTGACCAGGGATCGATGGATTGAGGATTGAGCATTGATCGCTTGTTCGCATAACAAATTCCAAAAATACTCGACTCTTTGCAGACTTTGTGTCTGGCATTGCCGAGGTGGGCCACTCCTTTGTCCTTGTGAATGACGCAAGGCTGTCAGGTGAGTAATGGCAAGGCGACGTGGACAATTGCCGGGGTATCGCTGGATCGGGACTGTGGGAAACTACTGCCAAAGGATATCAAGCCGCTGGCTGCTCCAGTTGGTTTTGATTTACGCATTTAGGGGAAAACAGCTAACTGCAAGGGTTATTGTTTTATTCCGGCACTTTTATGAATGGAATTTTTGGCTAGTTTTCGCCCAAAATGACTTGTAGATTTGTAACCCTTTGAAATTGAAAATGCAATTTGCAGGCTCCGACTTCGACTTCCCCTTGATATTTGCCGGCATGACGAGCTATTTGGCAAATGATCTGGTTAGCGGGAAGTGACAGGGCCGCTGGAAGTCATTAATATGCAAACAAAATGGCTTCAGGTCATTATGAACTCCCAGGTATATGTCCTTTATTTCGGATTATGAACCATCATCTATGTCGGATGTTCCATTCATAATCCCAGATGGAGAAACCAAGTCAAGGAATGAAATTTGCAAAGTTTTAGTTGAAGATTTTTATATTTTTTCGTGGTGTAAACATAAATCGTATAGTGTAACTCTCAATATTTAACTACGATCGTTCATAGGCTAGGTATAAATCGTATATTGCTAGTTAACCGCGCTCTGCATATAAAAATATTAAAATATCGGCTTAGACCTAGTATATAGGGTGTATGTATACATACACAGATGGCGGTATCGCTTAATCTCTTAATCGCTTAGCATATGAGAAAGGATCACTTGAGGAGGAGGTATTTACACATGTGCGGGATCGGGATTCCTGAGTCACGTAGCTGACGCTGTGTAAATATGCGTTAAAAAATAAATATCTCAATATTTGCATATATCGTCGAGGGTATCGCGGTATCTCAATCCCTCCCAGCGATGGGTCGGGAGTGCGTGCGCCAGAGTGCGCCAGGTACGGCTGAGGTAGATCTGTCCAGGATTGGCTATCGAGTATTTATTCTTGGCCGGCATTCGTTGAGTTTTTTGTCTTTGTCGAGGTTCGTGCGTGTTTAAAGCGTGCAAGCGCTTCACAGATCGCTGGGGAGCTGGCGGGGATTCCCCATAAGGGCTTCAGTAGCCATACAGGTAGGGATACATGGGCACAAAGATGGCCGGTCCCAGCTGGCGCTCCTGCGGCATGTGCGTCTTCATGTGCTTCTTAAGGTGATCGCGGCGCCCGAACTTCTTGCCGCAGGCGCTGCAAGGATACGGCCGGAGTCCGGTGTGGATGCGCTTGTGGCGCGTCAGCTCCTCGTTGCGCGTGAAGGTCTTGCCGCAGGTGTCCACGTCGCACTTGAAGGGGCGTTCGCCTGGAGGGAGAAGGAGATGTGTAAGTACAGCTGGTCACTGGATCGGAAGGACTCTTTTTAACTTACCGGTATGGATGCGGATGTGGCCCTTGAGCTGGCCGTTGTTGGAGAAGGCCACGTCGCAGTGCGGGCACTTGAACTTCTTGGGGCGCTGCTTGCGAGCATTGAGCGCCTTCAGTTGGGCATCCTCGGCCATGACGCGGGCGTACTCCTGCTCCATTAGGCCCAGGGTGAAGGGATCCATGCCGAAGCCGGCGGCGGCGGCGGCGCTGGGAGTGTTAACAGCGGCAGCGGCTGCTGCGGCGGCGGCGGCATAATAGAGATCGCTGGCAGCCGGCATGAACGGAGAGGTGGACGGAGCCTGGTGCTGCTGTTGTTGCGGCGCTGGCAGGGACGAGGTGCAGGCGGTGCCGGTGGAGGAGGCTGGCTGGGGGAAGATGGGCTGAGGCGCAGCATCCAGCAAGGGAGTGGAGGTGCGAGTGTAGCTGCTGTGGTTCAGACCGTCCTCGTAGCTGGACTTGCTGCTGCTCCGGCTCCGGCTCCGACTGCCGCTGTCGCAGCTGCTGCTGCTCGACGAGGACGAGGAGGAGGAGGTGTCGCTGTCGTGGCCAAAGCTGCTGCTGCTGCTGGGCAGCTCCGTCTTGATGGTGATCTCGGGCTCCTGCTTCACCATCCTGGCCGCCGGAGCGGGCGTCTGACGCTGCGTATCCCAGGGACGGAACAGGCGCGAGTAGGTTTGCGGGGGGTGCAGGTTAATCGTGGACATGGTGGTGACGAGGGATTCTCTTTCACTTGGTACACTGGGAATCTCTTGCGAATTGAGTACTTTTTGAAATTTTCGTTAGCGGAGCTGTGCGTGCGATGCGAGATCTCGACTCGAACTGAGCTCTCCTGCCCCGGCGGCTCTCAATTTAAGGGGATTCTCTTGAGGATTTCCAGAGCGGGCCTACCTAACGGCCTACCTACACACGCACACTCGCACTCGCTCGTCCTGCGCTCACGCACACTACGCCGCACACACACTCGCAGGCACACGAGGGTCGCTTCATTCATCGATTTGTTGTCTGTCTCTGCCGCTGTGCGAGCGAGATGGAGCTGCCACGGGGTTGGTTTCCTTCGTCCAACAATGGCGGCCGCCTCGCTCACGCACACACACGCAGGCGGAAGTACATAAGGGTGTTCCAGTGTATATGCGGAGTCCTGCGTAGTTTTCCCTGCTGGCGAAATCGAAGTCCTGGCTTCCTCTTAACTTTCGCTTTCACTGCTCGTTCACACACGGAGAAAAAAGCTTGCTTCGGTTATAAGCAATGGGATTAAGGCCTACTTTCTCTAGATCCTGCAAGGCATAAGGTTTAGCTTGTATTCTATAAAGGCCTACTATCTAGAGAGACATTTCTTGAAGCCAATATCAGTTTTAATACGGTTTAAGAATTGTAAAGTATTGTAAAGAAATACCAAAGATCTTAGAATTTTTATAAGAGATAAATCAATACATTTTTTCAAATCCTTGGATTATTATTGATATTAGATTATATCTTAGAACTTGACATTGATTTAAAGGTGATATAAAAGCATTCAATCGCTAGAGTGGCACCAATTAGGATGTTTCCTTAATAATACCAAAGTCTTACAACAAATTCAATCAATCTTACATCTTAAATACCTTTAATAAAACTCTTAATATCCCCGAATTTTATGAAGCTTTATTTTTGCGAGTGTCTGCGAGTTTCACCACCATTATATACAATTCGGTACTATATCTATTTGAGATGGCGATCCCAGCGGGGTGGCTGTGCCTGCCGAATTGGGCGCAACTTTAAGTAAAGCATTCACGATTATGAATTTTACGCTTACCCACCGACAAGCCCTCAGCGCCTCCCGGGCTGTTGGCAGTGGGCTTGGCGTGGCTTGGCTCCGGCCTGCTTTTCCATTCCCCTTCCAGCTTCAAGTTGGTCCTCCGGCAGATACAGATACCCGGGCTAAATTTGTAACTCGGTTATCGGTGGGTTGGTTATCCTGGTCCTGCTGCGGTGGCAATTTATTATTGAATTAAGTGCTTCTGAGGAGGGTGGTTGCGCCCGAGTATGCAAAGTGTGGGCCGGGGATCCATGGATACACAAGAAAGCGCAGAAGTTGTAGCAATTTCCTGGGGGCTTGACACTCGAGGGCTGGCCCAAAAGGTTTGAGCGTGTAGAGCGGTCGCGGTACAGTTGGCCTTAGTTTTATCTTTTCGTTATTTTTTTTGGGGCTGCCATGCTCGCTCCCGGCCAAGTTTACTGCCTTCGGTGGGCGTTTGCCCTGACGCGATTCGGGCTCCAGATTAATGGCGCAAGATACAACGCACAATGGAGGGATACACCGAATGGCCACACGGATGTGCTTGGCTGAGTTCCATTTATATTTTTTAAATGCAAGAAGTCCTACATCGAAGTGTTGAGGTTTTTATGAAATTTAATGTTTTTTAGAGATATATAAGTAATTAAAATGGACAGTAAATAATGTGCATAGATTATAATTAAAGGTGAACGTTTGTGACTTAGAGTTTTTGGCCCTGAAAGTAGTTGTAATACCTTAGTAAGAAATTTATATTGTTTGTGGAATCGATTTAAGAAGCCCATTATTATTTGACTAAAGCCATCATTTATATCATCATCTCTATATCTCTGGATTATAAAATGTAGAAAACCAACTTAGTTTCACTGAAAACGAACCAATAACCAAATGGTTTGTTAAAATCACTCTAAAGATCAAGAAAAACTTGCTTATACTATTTAAATAAATAACGTTTGTCATCGTTAGAGTTTAGATATCAAATTATAGCGAACTTTACAAACATAAATTAAACTATTCAATTATTCTTCAGTACATTATCCCTTTTCTTTATGATATGTAAGTTTCTGTTTAATTTGTTTACGCAAGTGGCTAAAGTGTTAATAATAATATAATATATTTATATTTTAATAATAATATTTGGAAATAAGGAAAATAATTTAAATGTCCTTTAAAAGCAAATCTTTAAATCTATTTCATTGTCTTCTTCAAATAAAGCAAACTCAATCCCAAATAGTTTTTAAATCAAGATTAAAATCTGATATATCTGG
>VNKC01002132.1:0-15056 GCA_008042775.1 Drosophila pectinifera
TATTATATTATTATTATACTTTTTTTAATTATAATCATATTGCAGCTTATAATTATTACATTTATCTTTTTTTATAATATATAATATAATATAATATATATTTTGATTTTTATAATATATAATATGATCATTTTGCTTCTAATCAATCTTATGAAATTAAATACCTAAGAAAGCTGAATCTTTGTTCTTAAACAAATTTAAATGAAATACAATTCTATTATTTTTTTATAAAAATAAAATACTTCTTCCTCTTTGGAAAAAAAATTAAGTCTAATGAAAAAGAAAATGTATAATCCTAATTTCTTGCCTTTTATTTTGATTTGGCCTGAAGCTGGGTATCTTGTACCTATTATATTGTAGTGTAACCTCAATTTAAGAGTGCGTCCCAGTTAATTGACTTGTTATGCAGTTATGGCCATAGTTAGGGGCCAAGTTTCGAGCAGAAAGTTTCGATAATTGCCAATCCTGGGAACTAGTGGCTCCCGTGCCTTATTTATGGGATGTGGAATTGGTAATAGAAATCGAAGTCGGCGACGGCGACGACAGTCACAAAGTATGTTAGTCGGGGAACGAGTCACAATCAGAGCTAATTCATCAATTAGCGCTTCCCGCTAATTTCAGTAATCAAAATACAAACAAATCAAGATTAAAACACTCGGACGTCGGACTCGACGAATTCGTGCTTTTTTATCTTCACGCACAGCATGAAGTACCAGGAGCGGATCCGGAAGACTTTGGTACAGGCCCCGTACTGATAAGGCTGATAAGAGCATATATAAGTATAAGTAAACAATGCAATTTCACGCAGGACACACATGCATAAATGTCTGTTTTACTGCAAGCATGGATGGGCACTAAGATTGAGTGTCGGAGCTAGACAACAAAAAGTCCCAAACAAAAACCAGCTTTAAGCTGAAGGAAAACGGAAGGAGCTCTGAGAGCCGAAAGTGCCTCTGCGTGCCCATCTCTGTTTTAATTATAATTTATATTTTAAATTATAATCAGATTGCAGCTTATAATTATTACACTTATATATATTTTTTATAATATATAATATAATATATATTTTGATTTATATAATATATAATATCATCATCACTTTAATCAATCCTAAAATATTAAAGGCCTAAGAATCAGAATCATTTTTCTTCAACAAATTTAAATGAAAGACAATTCTATTATTTTTTAAACAAATAAACACCATCTTTCTCTTTGAAAAAATATTGAGATACTAGATTTGGAAATCTTTGTAAAAGGGAATAAAGATAATGACTGTTGAATAATTAAATATATTAAATATATTAAAATATATAAAATATATAATATATAAATATACAATTTTCTTATCAAAATCTTTCTTTCTTAATCAACAATAAACTAAATACAGTTTTGTGTATCTTTCATACAAATATACTCATCCTTTTTGGATAAGTATTTAGATACTGGAATTAGAAGTCTTTGTAAATGGAATTAAGATAACGAGGGTTCGATAATTAAATATTAAACCTATTTCTTAAGCCTACCTACTGTTTACTGTAAATAAGTAGGATTAAAATGGGCATAAGACGATTAATATGGGTAAGGTTTTAAATCTGGATTAAGTGCGGAATAATCTCCAGGTTATCTTCAATTTTCTCTTATTATTTATAAGCTGCTTTATCTCAACTTGCCTTCTTATTTATGTAAGGCAAATATAGTTGTTTTTATCGGGAATCCGTGTCTGAACCAGAAACAGACCTTGATACGTCACATTGATAAGTGTTAATTACTCATAATAAGATCGCTTATCAAAACAGAAATATAGTAACAAGCAGACTGGATATCACGTGATTTAATGATAAAAAGTAAGGAGAATGCCGATGGCTGCTTTAGAAGTCAGTTTTAAAGAAATCGAAAAAATAAATAAATATTACATAATAATATATTATAATATATTTATAATATTCAGGCCCTCTGATTATTATTATTTCATAATTGTTTGGATTTCAAAGGAGAAATATTTATTAATAAAAACATAATATGATATATTAAGAATATAAGGTAACTTTTATTTCAAATTATTGAAAGCATTTGAAGGGAGAAATCAAAGTGGCAATAAATTAAGATTAATTTAAAAGAAAACGAAAAGAAAAGTTTAATAAGTTTAATAAGGCCCTCTTATTTTAATTAATTTTATGCATTTGAAAGGAAAAAAAATAAAATAAAGTCCAACAAATTTTAAAGACATCGAAAAGTAAATATATTTATTAATAAAAATTTAATATGATCTCATAATAATATTAAGGCCTTCTTACTATAATTAAATGTATGCATTTTAAAGGAGAAATTAAACTGGTAATACATTTTTTTAAATTTTAAGAGAAACCTAAAATTAAATATATTTTATATTAAAGATATAATATGATATATTAATATTATTTAGGCCGTCTTATTTAAATAAATTTTATGCATTTGAAAGGCGACATCAACGTGGCAATAAAAGCAATTGTTGAATATTAATTAAGCTAGGTTAAAATTCTTATATTAATTTTATATATAATATAATATAATATAGTAAATAATTCCATATATAATTTTAGTAAATATCCTATTTGCTAATTTGCATAGACTGACCTAAGATTGCATAGTTTGTATATAGTTTATATAGTTTATATTATATAAAAATTATTGTAATTATTTATAAATTAAACTCTAACTATAATCAATATATATAACTATATATATATCATATATATCCAGATCTCCAAAACTATTTTCTGTGTCTCCATGTAATTAGATGACAAAACACGAATAGACCTTGTAAAGCTCTCTTTTCAGGTGAGCCCTTTGGGGCCTAGGCCAAACCAAAGTAGGTTAACCTTGGGACTGATCTGGTCCAAGTCCCCCGAATACCTTAGATAGCCCCCGGAATTCGCACCTGAGCACCCCGATGCCCGTCAGCTGGAGTCGTAAATCAGGTGCCCCAGGTATGGAAGTTGTGTCAACGCCTCTCAGACGGGTCCAAGTCGGATTTCTATATAGGTACCTGCGTGTAAATACCTAAGCTTAGTATTTGTGTACAGGTGTGTATTTGCGGGCACACTTAGATTAGCAGCGCACGTTCCTCGGCCGGGTGACGTCAGCGATCGCACGCAGCATACCTGGGGCTCACGGGTTTGGTTTTTATTTTAGTATTTGATCGGGTTTGGATCGAAGGCGCCGCGGGCCATTGAAGGTCGATAATGGGGGCCGATAAGGTTTACGGCCTAGTTCAGTCTGCGTATGCGGCAGGTTCTCCACAAAAATGACTCAGGAAGTCCTACCAACTGTCTAAAGTCTTTGTACTAAAAATGATCTGAGTTCAAGGAACGAATTATATAAAAAGTAATTTGAAAGGCATAGAAATAATTACAATTTGTAGTCATTGGTCTTTTCAATACTTGTATTGATTTATATTTTTGCTTTTTCATCTTAAACTGAGTCTTAGCTTACATTTATGACATACAGCGAGCTCTAATCTCTGGGTTTTATTTTATATTCAATAAATTTACATTTACTCCCTGGGTTTTTTGTGTTATAATTATTAATTTAGTATTGTAACAATGAGTGATTATATCGAAATATTAATTTAATAATTAAGACAAAAGATCCTTTGAATAAATATACATTTTTTTAATATAAAATACAAAGTACCAAACTTTTTAAAATCAACTTTTAATTATAGTTTTTTACCAAAATTCTTAATAAGCCAACTCAAAAAGCTTGACAGAAAACATATGAATATATTAGAACTCAATTTGTGTGGGTAAGAAATTAAGAGAGTGCGTAAATATGACGAAAAATAATGCTAACATTTTGTATAAAAAATAATAATGACTTAAAAAAAGGCGTAGATTTAGCAAGAAAATTACAATTTAACCGCACTGTTGCATTGTGCATACTAAACCTGTGCCGACAGAGGCCGGGCTGCTTTGCTGACACCACTGCTGTAAGGTATAACCATCTACAACTCAATTATTTCTTAACTTTTAAATGTTTGTGATTTATAAAACAGTTTTCTAAACAAAATTAAGAACGCTTTTTATGAAACAAACTCTTATGGATATATATACAAAACTAAATCGAATATCCTGGTGATGCTGGTCAAGAATATATAACATTATGAGGTCGGAAATGGCTGCTTTTGTTTTTAAGTTTCTGGTATCAAATAGCATTTAAAGTATTATTCCCGAGAAGCTCCCTAATAAATACAAAGCCCACTTACCAAAAACACAAGGGCATTAAAATTGATATAAAACACTGGATGATGATAATAATGATGATGATGGGTAAATTGCTTGATTCGCGGGATTGGGATAGATTTGATGGGCATAATTGCATCGGCAGTGCCGAGTACCGAATGGTTTGCAAATTGAATCAACGCCAATTGTTCCATCGTCAGCAGTTTGCCCCTTTTCTATAATACCTTTAGCCCCAGTCCCATGCATTTGCTTTGAGTGTATATTTTTTGTGTGTTGTTTTTTCTAAATCTAAATTCTTCCTAGCAACAGGGCAATTGCTCTCCGGCCTCCAAACACACACCCTCCCCATAGAGAGCACACACGCACACCCACCGCACAACACGCAACTTGAACACAGTGTTTTCTGTTAAATGCACATTTTCTGGTCTTGTTTGACTGTACCTTTATTTTATAAGAGTGTGTAGTTTAAATAGAATATATAATTGAAAATTATACTAAATACTAAATACTATACTAAATTATACTAAAAACTAAATACTAAATACTGACCTTCCCAAACATTGATTCGTTTCCGTTTCCGCTATTTTTATAAACAACAATACTTTTGTGAATAATAAATAAAGAGTTCCTGGCTCGCTGAGATCACTGTACCTTGCAATGGCTGGCCTGACATTGTTTTTGAAGAGGCAGCTACCTTAATTTGGAAAGGGGATAATCTGTGTAAGGGGTAACCCCAGTATCCAGTATCCAGAATACAGTCTCCACCCGATCACGCTGTTGCATGACAGGCCCCGCAAAAAAAAAACCAAAAACGAACAACAGCAGGAATACATATATAGTGCACATGACTATTAGATAAGTTTATTATAAATAAGCATGCGGGCCACAGTCAGAACCACGAGAGCCATAAAGAAGTTAAGCAATTCCAGACAGTTTAGAGCATAAATTGCTTAATAGAGTTTATACCCCACAATTGGGGGCATAAAGAGTGTCGTATTTTATAATTCGTTTTTATTTTCCTTTCCCGGTAAGCTGCAGAAATTTCCTTCAAACAAAAACGCAACAAAAATAGGTGGCAAAAATGCCATAACTCGTATAAGCGGCTAAGTTCAGAGGGTTGTCAAGCCAAAATCAATTCCAAAACTCAAATTTTACGTCATATATATATTTATATATATTATTTTATATTTTACGTGAAATTAGTATTTTTTTTAAGACATATAGAACATATCGAATAGAACTCTTAATAGGAGAAGATCAAGCGCCTATTTCTTAGGAAAAAGTTTAATTTAAATGAACTTTTCTAATCATTTACTTTAAACAATAAATGATGGAATAAATAATGCAAGGACACATTCAAATTTTGTACTTATTTTTAAAGAATTAGAATTAGTTTTATAAATCAGAAGTTAACAAAAATAACAAAATTATTTGTTATGTTAAAGAAATCACAAGCTTTTTAAATTCACTTTAAAAGGTGTCTATAAGTATGCTACAAAATGCTTCATAGTGGAGAAAAATAAATTTATACTGAATACATAAATAATAATATAATATAATAAATGTAAATCCATAATTTAATTACTTAAAGGAACTATAACTTAGTAACTAATTGGGACCCTCGGAATTGATCTACTTTTTAGGGGTCAAAAAGCTCAACACAAGGGGTTGCCTTCCCTTATCAGTTGAGTTATAGGTGGCCTCCAATCTTTGGCCGGCTTTCGGCAATCGACTCATTACGCAATTTTATGGCGGTCCCCAAGTGGCCAGGCCCCAAACGGGGTGAAATAAATGGCACAAGTATCAAAATCTACGCGATAGAGACGCGATAGTCATCAGTCATCAAAAAATGGCGCAAAAAAAGGTAAAAAGAGACCCAGTCCCAGAGTTGATTCTTTTTTAACCAGATTTTGTTTTATATTTGATTTTAATCAGTTCAGAATTTGATTTCAATCGGTATTGTCTAAGGGTGGAGGTGGCTTCAATATTCTATATTATATTATTATTATATATGTTAAATGAGTTTGAATAGGCTTGATATATATTTTGGCTTTATTTCAAATATTTTCGGAGGACCAAAGTCTGAAAATGTAAGTAAAAATATGGCATAAAAAGGCCCAGCTATTTTTTAATAATAATTTTAATTTAAATTTAATAATAATAATTTTCTCATAATATATTTACAAAACCTTTAGATATATGTACTTGACAAAATAATTCTTTCATATTTAATGATATTAATATTAATATATCAAAATACGTTACTTTATTTAATTAATTCATTCTCAAAGAAGATTATATTACTAAATGAAAATACTTAATAAAATACTTTACCAAGGATCAAATATATCTTTCAATTATAGTTCTTTATTTATACCATTAATTGAAACTTAAGACCGCTTAAACAGACAGCCAGGAGACTCTGGTATTTAACACCTGCTAAAGTTAACTATTATCTTTTATATATAATTATAATAATATAAAATAAAGTATTGTAAAAAAACCAGACAACTTTGGGTGATAAAATGCATTTATCCGAACCGATGACCCCGATGTTGGGATCCATCATGAGGCAAATTCGGTGGTGAGTTGCAAATATAGCTAAAAGTGCCGACGATGGGCCTCGATGATAAATTGCCGCTTGATGATCACCAATTAAGCTGGCGAAATAAATGCGAAGTGTGAGTGGAATGAAGTGGAAATTTCAATTCAAATGTCCGATTCCCCAATTTCCACTGGGAGTTACAGTCACGGACAATCAATTAGGCACATATACTTGCACTTACACTTGCTTATACAGACAATTAATATACATATAGCCTTGAGATTAATTCAATCTTCTGTTCCACTCTCTTAACCCAAAGAAAATAATTTAAAGATCAATGCCACACAGAAGTCAGTGTGGATTTTAAAGCGATAAAAATGTAATCTGAATGTAACATTTAATAGAATAAATAAATATTTAATAGCCTACCTTGGGAGAGTTTTTCACAGCCGTAACTATTTTCTGTGGCATCCCTGATAGTCCGATTCGATTGACGCGTATTTAACACCATTTTATTAAGTTATAAATGAGACTTTTTAGTTATAAATGAGTCTCTTATCGGCGCCACGCGTCCCCTATTCCACATTGGACCGGGAATTCAGGGCAGGCCACCTCCTGGGTTCCTAATCTGGCCCGGCTATCGAATACTTTGCCATAGTGGGGTTTATGGCTTTAAACACGGGCCGCATCGCCTTCGCACAATGCACAAAAAAATAGCAACAAAACCTAAAAAGCGAAGAGCCTCGATTAATGATATCAAAATCGCCAGAAGACAAGCGGCAGACAGAGGCGACGGGCGTCGACCGCAACGCATGCGCAGTTCACGTGAACACACTAAATCAGCAAAGTGAAAGCGTTGCCAACTTGGCGATTTTCTGGCTTTCTTATTGGAAAATAAATCTGAGTTGGAAATCGTATATTTCTGAATACTTTTGAAATAATATAAAAGTCATAGTACATGCTAAGCTAACATTTTAGGAGGTTTTAAAATACAACAACAGAAAATGTTTCTTTTATTGAAAAGAACAAACTTTGAGCTGAAATTACTTTTAAAATGTATTGAATTTATTTATATTTAAGGCTTATATGTACATATATATCGAATAAAATTACTTAAATTCGTAAAAACAAGTTTAAAAAAGTGTTTTTTCCCACTTATTCACAGAACTAATTTCTACCTAAGTAACAGTCTTTATATTTTCTAGAAAATATTTGTACTCTTCCCAATCTTTTTAGAAGAGGAGTTCTATATATATTCATTTGTGTCTTATTTTACAAAAAAAAATATTGTTTTTATAGCTTTTATATAACATTTATAGCATTTATTAATATTAACCTTAACTTGTAGTTAAAATATCATGAAAAAGCTCTCTTCTGACACTTTTAGCTTCTCAACAGCATTGCCAACACTGAAATGAACGCAAGATGCCGGAGACGATTAATAGGAAATTATTTCACGTTTGTCTGCTTGTTTTATTTTATTGTACAAATGTACGCTCGCCGGTTTATCGGTTTAGCGTCTGGACACTACACATGTACATACATATGCTAATTGTGCATTTAAAATTTAAATAAAATTTAGCTTGTCGCTATTTAACTGATGTATCTTCTGGGCCGTCTGGCTGCCAGGCCAGACGTTTTTATTTACATTAACAATATAGATAAGCCAGCGAAACTGTTACACCCAAAGAGAAATATACCCTTATATTAGTATCTTAAATTTAAAGGCCCACACTGATCTTTTTCATGTAATAATAATTTATATATATAATATAATTTATATTTTTGCATCACTCAAAAGTCATAGCTTTGCTGTTTAATATAAAAGAATTATATAAGCTTAATATCCTTGCTGCGTAAATTATTTCTTACTATTATTTATTATTTATTTGCAAAGTTTTTTTTAGTTATTAGGTTATTTGCAAGTTAAGGTACTTGGCATTTATTTTTAGAATTAAGACCGAAACTTATAGACTTGAAGCCCTTAAATTAATGAATATATGGAAGAGCAGCTCCGATAAGCTGTAAATTCCTCTTAATTTTCCCGTCTAGACGTACCATAAAATACACCCCGAACAGTTAACCCTTTTTGTGTGAAACTCGTTTGCAATTAACTTTTTCACACCTCACACGCTGAGAGCCAGTGCTAACATTTTTCTGTGGGTGATGTAAATATATAAAAAGAAATAATAGAAAATGGTGTTTAAATTATTTAAAAGTCAGAGATGGTCTGCTGCACAAATTACTTATTAAACAATAAATTTTTGGCTTTTTCACTCAAATCTATATTAGTTATTAATTATAGCATATCTTAAATATAATTAAATAAAAGGACAATATAAGGCCCTGCTGCCCTACTTATTTAAAATCCTTATATTTTCATATTTGTTAATTAACAATAATTATAAAGGGACATTGCTCCAGTTACAGACATACTAATATTCCCTTTGTTAACTATTTATTTTTGCTTTGTTTGCTTGACGAGGCGAGCGCGACGCCAAGTAATACAAAAATTGAAGAATCTTGAAAAGGTAATTAGCACATGGTCGTGTTTGTTTTATGCGCCATAAAAATAATCAAAAAACTCGAGTCACACATCCGAACATCTCTCCAGTTGTCCGAGTGCGAAGTGATCGGATCGGACCGGAGCGGAGCCTATAAAAGCGGATCAATCGGCGATGGATTTGCGCAGTCGCTTCAAAGAAGTGCCCACTGTATCACCGACTCCCACTCTAAAAACAAAAATAGTCCCAGACCCCAGAAGTGCTCAGTTCAAAGTTCGCGAGTGTTCGTTTACTTTACTCACAGTTCCGAATCAGATCAGACAAAAGGCAAAAAACAAGCTCAATAAAATGCATTCAGCGTAAGTTGTTCATCATTACATCAGCCGCCTTGCCCTTGTCCTTGTCAAAAAAATACACACACTCGAGTGTGCATATCTACGAGGAAAAATTAATTATTTAACGATAAGCGACTTAACTCATTTACACGCATTTGCCCCGGACATCTAAAGTGAATTAAAAATAAACAAGACAATTTGGCAACTCAACCTGCAACTACACAGCAAGCAGGTTCAAAGTGGATTTAAGGATATTGAATTAGAAAAAATACAGAAAAAGGATATTTTCGAAATATTGAAAAGCGAGGAGTATGAAATTTATTTTATTGTTTATTTTTTTGGCTATTTAAATCTGAGAAGAGAGTACTATGAACTTTTAAAGATTTTCAAGAATCATTTTCTGGGTACAGCAATATTTCTATATTATTTAAAATTATATTATTCATATTTTTTATTCTACAAACAATTTAATATGTTAACTTACTATATATGGTGCATCGAATATTATTCTCAGATTTATTATTAGTAAGGAAATATTAAGAAAAGAGTTACCTTTAATTGAAATGCCCAAAATGGTACCATTATATTTTTTACAAATACAAGAAAGCTTTAATAAAACTCAAAAGTTTAACTAAAATTAAAGTAAAAAATTAAAACGAAGTAACTTTTCATTTTTAAACGTTAATAGTTTAATAAAATATGTTAGACAAGGACTATTTTTTTAATAAATTTAGCGAAATATTTGTTTTTTTGCGTGTAACCGGAAGCGCCAGCCAGGAATCCCATTGGGAGAGAGCGCTCTCCCTCTTGCCATCTCTGTCGCTCGCATGCGACAACCTGCAAAGCGTCTAATCTGTCTGTGGGTGGCAGTGGGTGGTGGAGGGGCGTGAGAGAGAGAACGGGAGGAGGGGCGTCGATCGTGCAGCAACTGCGCCGCAGCAGAGGCAGTGACGACGCGTCGGCAGCGGCTGCGGCGACAACAGCTGTTCCTTTTGTTTTCAATGGCTCGCTGCTGTGCACTGTGGGGCCGATTGTCAAATTTGTGGGCCAAAACCAGAAACTAGAAATTTACATTTTCAAAATGGCGTCACTGTAAAAATAAAAAAATAAACATTTTTTTGCTTTAACTATAAAGAAAGAGGCTTACTGGCTTTTTCAGTTAAATTTGTAGAATGAATTGTACCAATTATATAATTATCATGTGTACAAGTTATAAATTTACTATCTATCCATATTTTAAAGAAACTAACTTTTGGAATGGCTTAAGAAATAGGCTTACACCTTTTGAGGCTTTGTAGAGAACCAAATTCTTAATAAAATTTACAACATTACAACATTATATTAATTACGTTACCTAAATAAAATGTTTACAAACTAGCCACAATATAATATAATAAGGAAAAAGTATTAAAATTTAACATCTTGATCCGATTATTCCTATGGAAACTATTGGAAATCGTCATCCTTATAGATTGATCTATATGGTGTTAAAATATCATAAGCTAAAATTCACAAAAACGTTTATGTTTCTATAAAAATTAAAGATATGCAATGTCTTATGCTGATATCTCCTAAACTGAGCGAACTAATTATTTTTGACCAATAGAATCTCAAATTCATAAAAAATTTTACAGTTATATTATGTTTGATATGGACTGTTGATATCTCCTAAACTGAGCGAATTATTTTTGGCCAATAGATGGGGGTGTCGGCCCCATGGTGCAGCACCCGCTAGTTAGTCGTAAGTGGAAGCGGCGTACTTATACGGAATGGTATTACTGTACTCTACGTTAGTATAGTTTAGTGTAGTGTGCGCGGTGCATAGTATACTATAGTGTAGTGTAGTGTAGTGTATGGAGTGTATAGTGCGACAAGAACAACAGCCAGCGAAATAATATTATTAGAGGCGGGCGGGCGAGCGCGTTGCTTTTGTTTTGTTTCGTTGTTTGTCATTATAAATTGAGTGGGAACAAGGGGCTCCAGCTTAGTCGTGTTCCAGTAACGCTTCCGCGCACACACCAAAAAAAAAATCACAAAAGACCAGTAATAAATCCCGACTAGGAAAAAGGACTCAGCCGCTGTCCTGTCCCAGCACCTTCTCTTATCTAAAAGCCACTACCAGTTGCCAAGCAATCGAACAGGTGCGAATCCTAGTCAGAGTGCCAAAAACTGAAACTTGTTTATTTCTGATCCGCTTTCGCCCCCGCTTTTTTTCTGTTGTTTGGTGGCCTTAATTGCAAGAGCAGTATGTCCGCTAGGATCCTCGAGGACTCGCCCAACGCGCGCATCAACAAGACGATCCTGGATCGCTACCTCTCCCTGCCGCTGCAGGAGAATGTAGTCCAGGCCACCTACGTCTGGATCGACGGCACCGGCGAGGACCTGCGCTGCAAGGACCGCACCCTCGACTTCATCCCATCGAGCCCCAAGGGTGAGTACTTAAGGACCCAGACTCAAGGATTGTTTAACTCGAACTACTTTTTATGGCGGTTTGTGCCCACAAAGATTTCTTGTTGCTTCTGAATTATTAACAGCCATTAGATTTTGGATTCTTCGAAATATTTGAGTGATATAAGGTATTTCTCTATTATACTCCTCTTTTTTAAGATGCAGTGTTTTAAATTTTAATTTTAATTCAAATTGTTGGTTCAATAAGTGCCTTATCTTTTGAATTCGAATCTGGCAAATAAATTAAACTTTTCGGATTTTTTTGGCACATTAATAATAGCTTGAAGATGATCTTCCCTGAAATCTTCTGACTTTCAATGAAAGTTTGTTTTTAAATTTATATTGGATTTTTTTTAGAATATAAATATATAAATAGTTTTTTAATTCAAATTATTCTTTCAATAATAGCTTCTCTTTTGAATTCAAATCATCAAAATAGGTTTAGATTTACTTAATTTCTCGAATAATTTATTGCATTTTAAATAGTTTACTTTTCCACATTATTACCTTCAATTAGTATTCGTTAAACGCACAAACTGATTCTTAATTTCGCGATTAGTGCCTGCCTCAAGTACTTGAATGTAATTTCGCTCTTATCGGAGCATAGGTGGCGTCCGCTCTTGATTTATGTGAGAACTACTTGATTTCTGCCAGTGTAATCTTATCTAAGGCGGAGTGGGCCTACTCAAAGCTGTCTTAGCCTCAGGTGCTGGCTTAATTTAAAGTGCTAATCAGCCATTCCAGACATATATCAGTAGTTCGATCTAAGTTTAGCTCTATAATTGACTTTGATAGGTCACCAATGAAAAGATTTAATTGAAAGAACTATCAAGGAAATGCCTAATTTTAAATCAATTTAAGCTGCATAATAAGTAAATGCTTAAATTTGTTACTAAAATTATAAAACAAAAGGCTACTTAGTTTGATAATAAAGAAAGTAATGAAGGCTGTGATAATATAATTTACAATGAGTAAAGAGATTTATGAAAGAAGTATCTAAGATTGGAATCAAAATACTAAAAAGCAAACCAATAGTTTTACAATTTTTAAATTAGAAGTTTAAATAATTGTATAAAACAAAAAAAGCTAATCAGCAAAACCAATCATAATTTTGATATATCAATTGAAAAATCCCTGCAATAATCTTTCTATGAACTTCATATTTTTAAAATACTTTGATTGAGTCTTCCAAAGTTTTGACTACTTTTTGATTACAAAAAATGGCTAGAAATGTTTCAGTTTCCACAGGTGCTAATTTGGACAAATTAGTGAAATAACTTTAGTGATCAGAAATAAACACAAAATCACACCTGAGCTGCACTCTTCAATTAGAAGGTGATTGAGTGAACTTCTCAGATCGGAAGCCCTTTTGTTTTATAAACTTTTATATAAAAGATTAATTAATGAATTCAATGAATAGACAATATTTTTCAGGACTCTAAAAACTCTCAATAATTTAGTAATAATTCCATAATATTAGCACGGAATATATATATATAAATGCAAGCAACAAAATCAATACATATACATATATATTGGGTATTTATAGACGCAAAATGCAACTAATGATAGTCAGAAAAACCGGTATGTTAAGCAGTTTGTCTCGTGAATTTTCCCTATGAATATATTTTTAATACTTTGTATGCAATGAATAGACAAATATTTAGTTTATATTAATAGGTCTTATATTAATTAATAATACATATAATTAATATAGTAATACTATCAAAATTCGCCTATTTCCTGCACTATCTTCCGGCACGCCGATTGTCTCTATTAATTTGTTAAATTCGCATTTCACGGCAATTACTACGCAATACCGACTTATGTCCATAAATATTTATATGTATATAGGAATTTTAGCTTTAGCGTTGGCTATACTAGAGTGGATCTGTGCGATTTTACGATCGTCTGAAAATCTAGGCCATAAATGCCCCGAAAATTGTGGCAATGAACGGCTACGTCTATTGGAGCTCGTTGCCCGCTGCGGTTTTTTATTGATCCCTCCTCGGGCGACGATGACCTTTGCCTTGGCACGATTCCGGCGGTGGTTCTCCACTCCATTCGATTCAATTTAGCGTCTGGGAAGTGCTTTATGGTCTTAGAACAGAAAACGCGTCTGATAATGCGATTTAATCGCCAGCGGACATAAAAAGCCGTACGAACTTGAAAGAGTTAATTGATTGGGTTTTAATGTGCAATTACCCCAACGAGACGACAGAAGAGGAAGCGATATCGCGTGCTGTAAACTAAATTTAAACTTTTGTGACTATTCTGGCTCATTTATAGACGTCTGCCCCGTGGGGCTATGACGAGTCCAATACTAGGATAATAAAATACCCTATATTAATAGCTTTATGATGATATTCCCCGAAATCTACTGACTTGAACTTGGACTATAAAAGTATCACTTGATCAGAGACCATAAGAGTTTCAGCTATCACATTTGGTGAATACATTCTTATAGATCGGACCTCTATACTCAATACTAGGATACATCAATACTAGGATAATAAAATACCCTATATTAATAGCTTTATGATGATATTCCCTGAAATCTACTGACTTGAACTTGGACTATAAAAGTATCACTTGATCAGAGACCATAAGAGTTTCAGATATCACATTTGGTGACAACTTTGTTAAAGATCGAACCTCTATAATGTTTCTTTCTGAATTTAAATTGGATTTTCTGTAGAACATAAATAGATAGTTAAATAAATAGCCCATTAAAGAAATAGAGAACTATTAAGGTTAAGACTTGAGTAAACGCGATACACAATAAAGTTTTAATTAAAGTTTATTTTAAAGTATTCATTGGATTTTCTGTTCGATCTAAATGGATAGATACAATGAATAGAATAATATAATTTTAAGCTTAAGATTTGAATAATCTTTTACATAAAAAAATGTTCAATTATAGTTTATTTTAAAATTTTAAAATTTTTTTATAGAATATATATATATATATATATATATATATAAAAATATTACTTTTAAGCTT
>VNKC01002137.1:0-17561 GCA_008042775.1 Drosophila pectinifera
TCTTTTGACTTCCATCCAATCTTTACCGTTTAATTCAATTCCGTTTAATTCAAATTTAGAATACAGATCAATGCATGTTAGGTAATTTTGGTTTTTAATTGTATAAATATCTGCTACGTATGTTTCCCTGCAAAAAAACCGGCTTCTGGGGTTACCTTTAATGTAAGTTGTGTATTTCTATGTTCAATTTTGGCTTGGTTACAAATTTCACAATCGTTTATTAAGTTTTGAATTAAATTTTGAAAATCAGGATAATAGTAAGTTTCTTTAAATAGTCTAACCATCTTTTCGATACCTGGATGTAAAAGTTTTCTGTGACTGCTTAGAATTATTTCTTTGAATTCGGCATAAGTGTTTACGTTCTGCAATTTAATAGTTGCCCTCATTATTTTTGTGGTGGGATTCATAACTTCTTTAAAAGCTTGTTGAATAATTTCAAAATCTGAATCATGTTCTATGTGTAAAGCGCTTGTTTTCGTGCAAAAGTATTTGATTAATATTTTTTTGCTTTTTCTAAGTTAAGCTCACAATAAAAATTGTAATTCTTACTATTCTTCTTCTGTATTTCTGCGAATCATCTCTACTTGTCTTGCAAAATGATTAAATGGCTTTTCAGTAATACTTATTAATTTTCATTATCTTCTTCAGCGCTGTGTGCTGTGGCTAATGTTTTAATAGTTTCGTAGTAATTTTCATTTATTTTAATTCTTGACAATGCGTCGGCTACATGATTTTGTTTACCTTTCAAATATTTTATTTCAAAGTCATATTCACTTAATCTTATCTTCCATCTCTGTAGTTTCATATTGGGTTCCTTAATGTTGCTTAACCAGACCAAAGGCTTATGATCNAGTCTTACTAATATAACTAATGGGTTTGTTATCTTGAGAGAGTACTGCTCCTAATGCAAAATTACTAGCATCCGTGGTTAATTGAAATTTTTTGTTAAAATTTGGACAAATCAAAATGGGATCATTTATAATGTTTCAGTTTATTAAATGCTGCAATATATTTTTAATCTGTAAAAATTATTTTAAAGCCTTTTTCAAACATTGGGTTAGAGGGTTTGCAGTGTCTGCGAAAATTGGAATTATTTTATTATTTTATTTTCTTTTGTGTTTTCGGGATTGGAAATTTATTGATTTGGCTTTACACCATCTGAACTTATTTTATGTCCCAAAAATTCTGTTTCCCTTTTTAGAAATTCACATTTGTCAAGCTATAATTTTAAATTAGCCTGTTTTTATTTTTCAAAAACCATTCTCAGTGAATTTAAATGTTCATCGAGGGATGTAGAAAATACAATTATATCGTCCAGATAAACAAGACAATGTTTATTTATTAAATCATGAAGGACATTATTCATGCATCTCTGAAAAGTTGCCGGTGCATTTTTTAAACCGAATGGCATTCGTGTATACTCATAAAGTCCGGTTTTAGTGCAAAACGCTGTTTTATTAATGGAATTTTGATCCATTTCGATTTGGTTAAATCCTTTAGCTAAATCGATTGTAGTAAAATATTGACATCTTCCAAGTTTGCCTAATATTTCGTCCATATTTGGAATAGAAAATTTATCGTTTATAGTGATTTTGTTTAAGCCCCTGTAATCTACTACTAGTCTGAACTTGGGTTTGCCTGAAGCGTCTTGCTTCTTTGGTACTATCCACAATGGACTACAATAAGGCGATTGGCTGTGCCTAATAATACCTTGTTTTAACATTTCCTTTATTTGAGTTTCTACCTCTTTCTCATATGAAAAAGGATAGCCATATGGTTTTCGGTATATGGGATTCTCATGATGAGTTTTTATTTCATGCTTAACAACGTTCGTAAAAGTCAAATTGTCACCCTCACGATATTGAATGCACTGGTATTGATTAATTAATTTTAATAATTTTTCTTTTTCCTCCGCATTTAAGTGTTCTAAACGGTAATTATTTCCCTCTGTTAATTCATTTTGAATTGCATAATTTATTTCTTCAGAATGGTTATTATTTTTTAAAAGTGCTTCAAAGTTATTTATTGGGGTCGGAACTGATATAGTTAAATTTTTATGTTTAAATAGTCGTTTGCTAATAGTAGTGCAATTATTCAAATAATCAATTTTGGCTTGATTTGCTTGTAGTAATTTCTTTCCTAGCAAAATGTCATAATGTGAGGAAAAGTCCTGAATGTAAAACTGTTGTTCTTGAGTAAATAAATTATTTGGTGCAATTTTCACAAATTCATTTAATTCATAGTGACCTGTCATAGTACGTATAATAGTTGGATATTCGTGTATTGGTGCATTTAAAAAATTATATCTCATTAAATTAATAGATGAGCCGGTATCGACTAGGCATCTATACTTATTGTTAGTAGTAATAATAGTAATTTCTATGTAGGTATTAGGTCCGAGGCTGCCATTAGAAAATTTTTCATTTTCAACATAAAGTGATTCTATATTTTCTGTATCCTGTTGATAATTTTCAGCAACTTGTATTCTTGACTGCCCGCTATTACTTTCTCTAATTCTTTTCACTGGTTGATTGGGAACTGACCTTTGCATTTGATTTACCTGATGGTTTTGATTCACTGTATTATTTGGTTGACCCTGATTTAGATTTCTTTGAAATTCTTGATATAGGCCTCTATTTTGATCAAAAACATTGTTTCTGTTATTTGAATATTGTCTGAAATTGTGTGGATTAATTCTTTGTTGCTGATAATGAAGTTGTTGTGTTAGATGGAATTGGTTTTGATTAAATTGAGAGCAGTTATTAGTATAGGGATATGAGTTAAGTGTGTTATGTGTATTTTGTGTTTTCGGGGTTTTGTTAAAATTTACATTGGAATGCCTCATGTTTTCATTATCTTCGTATAGCCCTTCTTGTTGAGCTACTTGTTTTAGTTTGAGCACAGTTGAAATTTCGTGTCTTGCATTCTGTTAGGTAATTTTCTTTGTATTAAACTTTTTGTTGTTTTATTCATTGCTTGAGTGAATAATCAAATTTCGTTCCTGTTACCCTCAAGTTCTAATTTATTACTTATAATTAATTGCTTGTGTTCGATCTCGTTACAAAATTTCCTTAAGTTACCTTGAAAATTAGTGTTATATAGTCGCTTTAGCAATTCTTCCACAGGAGTCTGGGTTTTATACTCGTCGATTAAAGCTGTCCTTAGTGCAGACCAGTTGTTGACGTTTAGAATTTGCAGAATCCTTTGGGCATCACCAGATACTTGAAGTTCGATGGCTCCAAATATAACGCTTGCCTGGCGTTCATTGGTTGTGTTGTATACGCACGAAAGTGCTAAGAGTAGCTGGATCCCCTTCAAATGTTGGAATATTCCGGATTTGTTCGGTTAATTGGCTTGGCGCCGCATGAATTGCTGATTGTGGTTCCATATTCGTATTATTAATTTTCGATATTTTGCAAAAGCTTGTGTTAGTTTGGTTTCACTCAACTTTTGGACTGACCGAATTGGAATTCTCTGCATACAGGTTCTTTTGCGGATCTTTTTATAAACACTCACGGCCTAGACGATTAAATTGCTTACTTGTGGGCAATTCCAGACGCTGATCTGGATATTCTAGTTGTATAAAAAAATCCTTTTAATAGATCAGTAAGCTATCGACTTTATTTTATTCGCAAGGATTTATTTAAGATCCTACCGACTGCGCCATTAATATTTTGAGTCCCGCAAATGAACAACAAATTTTATTTTGACCTTTCTTGTCCGTATAGAACTTCTTTATTCAGATGGTTGTTTTGAACTGATTGTATGTTAAGTGATGGTACTTGATGGTGTAATCGCGCAGCGATCTCAAGGACATCGGAACCCAAGTGGATTTCGTGAAACTGCTTAGTCCTGATAAAAATTTATTGGACTGGAGTTTATGTTTATGGGATACGCGAGACTTATGCACTTGACTTTATGTTTATGGGTTACGTGAGACTTATTGGATTTGAGTTTACATTTGAGATTTCCTTATGGATACATTGCTATATATATGTATAAGTAATAATGGAGCTGACGGAAGAGTACGAGTTGTGGACATCACGACGTTTAAAAAATCTGCTAAAGTATGTTGGAACACTTCGTGAACATCAGAGTCTTGGCCATTCACCTGCACATGGACAGACACACGCACTTATTTTTAAATAGAGAAATTTGAACCTGCTCAAAGGTAATTATACAATTACAATTATAATAAGCACTTTTCACTGTGTGCGTTAAATAAGATCAAGTATAAAAGCTACAGTCGAGTGTAACCGACTGTGATATACCCGGCATACACATGGACATGGCTATTTCACTTTGTTTAAATAATAAATCAAATTGATAAAAAAAAAATGAAAGAAATGTTTACAAATTTAAAAAAATATTGCTAGGAACATGTTGAGCAACAACCAAAAAAAACAAATGTTGCTAGGAACATGTTATGTTGGTGCTAAAATCTTAAATGTAGGTGTTGCAGAAGTTCAGCATACAAGGAAACTGACTTTGTACCCGGTACCCATAGGGTCAAGGGTATTATAACTTTGTCTCGATTGAGAATGTACTTATAATTCCGATAGCCTCCGCTCTATCTAATAACTGCCGTCTCCATCATATGATGCTACTCCCATTTGGAAAAACAAATTTTTGAGCCAAATTTTGTTAAAGTTTTCAAAAATGTAATTAATACAAATAAAATAAAAAACTAAAATAATAAAAATGATAAGAGCTCTAGCCTGGGTTTTTTATCGTTATCCCAAGTGGTACTTTTATACCCGGTACACAGATGATACAAGGGTATTATAATTTAGTGCCAATCAAGAATGTATGTAACAGGCAGAAAGAGGCTTTCCGACCGCATATCCGTCTGTCCGTCCGTATGAAACAACAGATCTCAGAGACCACAAGACCTAGAGATACAAAATTTGATGACAACATTCTTATCTGCTGCAACAACAGATCGCAACACAGATCAAAAGAATTTCAAAATTTGACCACGCCCACATCCGCCTTTCAAAGCCATGAAAACGTGATTTTCGGTTTAATATATTTTGATATGAAAATCGAGTAAATTCAGATGGTGAACATGGGAGTTTTAATACTATACAGTCTTTGTGTATGCTAAACTTCTCCGACATCTACATTTACATTTGCTCAACATGTTAGTAGCAATATTTGAATTTATTGTTTGTAGATCAATATGTTCTTATTTGTTAGCATCCTTTCTAGATTTTAAACTTAATATGGAATTTTGTGAATCTTCGCTCTGTTCCTGCTGGCTTTTCTGCTGCTTTGTCGGCCTACTTCTGCTACCGCCTTCCCTCAAGCGTTTTTGTCGATTTTTTTTACATAGGCTGTTGCGATATATCTAGGGATTATTGCTGTGGTGAGTCCTTAGGGCATATTTTGATGTCCTCTTAGTCACTAAAGCGCTTTGTTTATTTGCAAGACATTAATCTTTTTTTTTTCATAGGCTGTTTTTTTTTCTAATGGAAAGGAGACCCCTTGTACTATTCACCCTTAAAAGTTAGAAAATATTAATACATTTAATACATTTCCTTGCAAGAACTTTGGATATCTGAAAATACCCTTTGCAATTTGCAACATGACTACCGTTGCTATGAGAGCCATAAATATATAGATTTCCTTCAAATGTAAACGAAACATTACTGAAGGTGTACAATATTTTTTTTTCAATAAAAAAGGCTGGATTTCAGATGTCTAGAATGTTTTGACTTCCCGAAATTACCCTCCTTTATTTTTTTTATTATTCCGAAAAAATAATTAAGAACTTTTAGATAATGCACTTAATTTTTCATTCAAAAAAGCTTATTTGTATTTAAGTTTTTACATTTTATACTAGATTCAGAATCATTTGCTGAAAAACAAATATTTATTTGGATTTATTTCCTCAGTGCATGTACTTATTACTCAAAGAAATATCATATATGTATATATCCAAGAATTGCTGTCTAACATTGCCATTCGCAGAAGGATGTTCAATATGGTTTACATGTCAATTATCCTTTTGACTAATTTGTTTGCTAAAGAATCAAAAATGACGTTGGCAAATTCATAGTTGCAATTTAGGCACCACTTTCCAATCGAAGGTGGTCATTTCAATATCAACTACGGAATTGTAAAATTATAATGCTTTTAGCCGATCAGGGTTGGTCTCTTGTTATGAGTGCTATATGTAAATATGAAAGTTCAATAAAGAATATCTTTAATCATAATTTCTTATATAGTAGGAAGCTATCTGAATGAAAATACAGTCTGCATATTTTGGAATGAGAAATTCGAATTTCAACTACAACACATTGAACATTATACAAGCTTCGTGGTAATAAATATAAAATCATTAAACGAAACACTTGATCGGGATGTGGTGAATGTAGGATTAAAGAAAAAACAGCTACAAGAGACTGATGTTGATGAGCTTCTACTCAAAATTACAATATCCATTGAGGTTACCCACTGTCAGGTAAAATTTTAAGATATTTGTTTGTTATTTTATCCGTATCATGAAATATTGGTGTTATTTCAAAGATGTTTGTTGTGTTTGGTGAAGATATCATCCGTTTTGTAAATGCCTTTACGAAGGCCTCTATGTACTCAATATGGAGGTCCATACATAACAAATTTGTTTTTGCTTACGTTGCAAACGATGTGAAGGAAGAGTTGTTTACAAGCCTGTTTTTCGAAGGTAATAATTATAGTCCACATATTCTTCATTGAATTAATATAATTGTTTTCAGATCAAGCAAACCTACTTTTTGTTGTACGAGACTATTTAGCCGGAACTATTTTCGAGATCAAGACCAACAAATATGTGGGGCCTAGAGCAGAAAACCCGACTCAGCTTAGACTTCTTGACAGGTACTATGCTTCCGAACAAAGATTTCAGGAGGGAAAATCCCTTTTCCCGGACAAACTTAAAAATTTAAAGGGCCGCGAAGTCACAATAGCTGGGTTCGACTACCGTCCATACACTGTTATAAAACAAGTAAGACTCACTTTACATAGATACTATAATTTTGACTCTATATATTTTAAATCAACATCCGCCTGGTAATAATATCGGTTCGTCTGTCTATCTGTTTCAAACGTCTCGATTTAAAAAATGTTCATCTAAAACTATTTACTTAATGTGAAAAAGATATATATTGGATAAATTTATTTTCTCAATCTTATTTTAATTACCTTCTACAGCATTATGTGCTTATAAAATATATATATAAGGCAGGAAAATATTAAAAAGCCCCTACAAAGACAACCGACAATGTATGTAACAGGCATCTCAGACCCCTTAAAGAATCTATATTCTTGATCATCGTCACCAGCCGGGTAGATTTAGCCATGTTCGCCTGTCCGTCCGTGGGAGTCATTACAAATAAATTTCTGTATATGTTGAACTTCTGCAACATTTATATTTGTGTGGTTACATGTAGCAACATTTGTCTTTATTTGTTCAATCGTTCATAACTTTAAGTATAATTAGGCAAAGTGAATTACCCATGTCAATTTCACCCACAATACTTTGGGTACCGGGTATCTCACAGTCTATAAGGCTCGACAGTAGCTTCCCTATTTGTTTTTATATTCTTGAAGGGAATTATAATTTTATCAGAAGTTTCCAACGCATTGAAGGAGTCATTTCCGACCCTAAAAGTACATATTCTTGATCAGCATCAAAAGCCGTGTCGATCTAGCCATATCCGTATTTCCGTTCGGCTGCCTGTTTCTGCGCAAACCGGACAGGTCTGAGGGACACTCAGATTTCAAATTATCTGAATAAAACTTTGATAAAACTTTCTCTATATATTGCAGGTAGATATGTCGTAACTGGCCGGATCGAAACTTAGGAACTATAGAAAATTTATACGAAAAAAGGTTAATTTTCTGGTTTATTTCCATCTACTCCATCATTTCCATCTACTCCGAAATATGGCCATTTTTGATGATTTTAGAACTATATATATATTATATCCTATAGCTGCCATAGAAATGATCGGAAAATAGTATGAAATTTTACATAACTCTGATGTTACACATACTTTTATTTATATATATTATAATGCATATTATATTCGACCTAAAAATGTTGTTTTAAATATTATTAAATTTGGAGAACTGTATCATATTAGCTGCCAGATGAACGATGGGCATTTTTATATGAAAATTAAGTAAAATCGGTAGAACTTACATTAATGTTACATAAATAAATTTCAGATTAAATGCTTCTAATTGTAATACTATCGGAAGTAAAACAAACACGAGCTAGGTATCGTAAGGCTCACTTAAGTGTACTGACCTCAATGCAGCAACGTCGAGAAGAAAACAAAAAATATAGTAACAAAAAGAAGATTAATAAAAGAAATATTAAGAAAGCACAAACTCAGAGGTCTTTTAAAGTCTCACAGGTCTTAAGCAACGGTTTTTCAAAAATTTTACGAATGAAAAAATCAGGAATGCAATCTTTAAAAGATTTTACTTTAAATGTCTTAAAAACGCGGCAACACTCACATCTATACAGAACTTATATAACTACCTGTTGCTCGATAGATCGCTGTCAACGAATGATTTGTCTTGACGCGAGCTAAAACAATGCAATGCGATCTGCTAGCCCTTTCAAACAGACTTGTTTTCTGCAACTCTATTCTAATAAAAAAGAGCCTTTTGATTGCCAAAATTGGTGATGCTATTTACTGTGACATTCGCCGACTCTTATGGAATATAGGGTATGGCCTAAAGGACTGAGTGCCAGGAGCCAGAGTGCAAAATCTGCGTGAAAATCCGATGAGTTTTTTTTCTAAATTTTTATTTCAATTGCTTGCTTAGTTTATCTCATTTTTAATTTATTGATATTAAAAATATTATTCCAGTTTAATGGAAGCTGGATAATGCAAAAAAAGTAGCATAGTGTATTATGTTATTTAATAAATTTTTTTTGCGGACACTCTTTTTGTTCCGCAGTCTTGTCGCTATTTTATTGTCAATCGTGATCGAAACATACACTCATAGTAGGACTATCGCCTCCCGATACGCAAAGTTGGTTGTCATCCGGGGGTTTAAGTGCCCGTTGCGCTTTGTTTTTGCAAGACAGATCCGTGACCGACCCCGGCGAAGTCAAAAAAATGTTCTATTAATTAAATTTGTATACTTTTGTTAAAATTTATCATAACATTTTATATATTTTATAAAGTCGCAACAAAACTCGTTCGATCGCAGTCAACGAATGAAAATTTGTATCGCGAAGTAAAATAATGTTATCGCTTTCACACCCCGTAACCAAAGACTTTGTGCGTTAATTAAAAAGAAGAAGGGTTCAATGTCATTTATCCATAATTTCCCTGTTATTAATATTTATTACAATAGCCGCGGAAGGTAAAGATATGGGAGTAGTCTAGTGATCTGCATCGACGCAGCACTCTGCTTACGCAAAATCGAGAGTTCAGTTCCCGCAACTTCGGAAGGCAAAATATTTTTTAATCAATTTAATTGTACTCATATAGCTTAGTTAAACATTTTCATAGGATTCGAAGGCGGAAGTGTGCGTGACAAAATTTTAGAACAAACTTGATCTGCGTGCAACGGATTATAACGGTAAATAGTAATTGGTAGCTTCAGCTCTTAAAGTCTCTGAGATCTGTTGTTTCACACGGACGGACAGTCAGGCTGGTGACTCTGATCAAGAATATATATACTCTATAGGGTTGGTGAAGTCTTCTTCTACCTATTACAAATATTCTCGGTTGACACAAAGTTATAATATCCTTGTGCCCTATAGGTACCGTGTATAAAAAAAAATATTTTCGACATTATCAATTTAATACCATTGAGTATAAAAAATAAACTTTCTTGCATATTTTCCTTGATATTTTTTTAATACTATTTCGCATAAGTTCTAGACTAAACATGCAAAGCAATAGTATCATATTAATATAATTTCAAATAAATTCTATACTGTTTATTAAGAGTAACCATTAGTATACTTTTTTTATTTAAGTTCGTATAAACTCTATACAACGTTGTTAATCGAAATGTATACATTCAATTCCATTTCGTATTACAATTGCCCGTTTATTTAGAAAATCGCTAAAATTAGGAAACCAATTTAATTCGTATACACAATTGTCGAAATAATTAGTGGAAAAGAACATCTGTAAGAAATTATAATGATTCTGGTCCAATGTAAATATTACCGTTTGTCTGCGGAGCAATGCACCCTTTATAAACTATCAAATGTCTTCTTGTTGCAACCAGATGGCCGCTCGTTTCAACGGATCGATCTTACTCAACTCATTTTTTCTCATTATATTCTTGCAAGGTATTATAATTTTAGTCAGATATTTGCAACGCAGTAATGGAATTATTTTCAACCCTATAAGGTATATATCATCTCGATCAGCATAAGCAGCAGAGTCAGTCCACCCATGTCCGTCTGTCTTTTTATTGCAGGTTGAACGTCAAAGGAACGATCAAACAATTGAAAACAAAATTTTATTTTCGTTGTTTTTTCAAAATATTTGCACAGACATCTAGATATGGTAAATTTTAATGATTTCAGCATTTCGGTTTCATGCATTATATATCACAATTTTTTTGGTCGTGTGTCTAGCAATCAAGCTATTCAGCGCCTTGAGCTGCTGAGTTCGAAGCGAAATTAAAATAGTACAATTTTAGAGCTTCAGCCAAAAGCTTATTGATAACTCCAATTGCATAAACATTATCATGGACTTACTCGCGGTTTTTGCGAAGTCAATTAGATTATTAAGCTCCTAATTTCGAAGTAAGGGAAAAATATACGATGGCTTTCTTATTATCAATCTTATTGTATTGCCCGCTTGATTCTTGATCAAGTTAATCAGTACACTGAGCGACGACCATTATACCCAGTACTCATAGGGTTAAAGGGTATTATAACTTAGTGCCAACCGAGAATGTACATATATAAAAGGTTTTTTGTGCTATGTCCGTCTGTCCTTTCGGTACATGTGTCTTTTAGCTTGATGCACAAAGCTTCGGGACTACATAATATACAAATAAATAATCAACATTGGACATTTTACACGGAAAGCGAAGCGGGAATCACAAGGGAATTTGCTAAAGTCTAAATGAGAAAGCATCAGCCATCTCAGTCGTCTCTTATAATTTGAATGCGTAGTTTGGTGTGCATCGCATAAATTAATGCATGAATTAATGTATTTCACATCATAAACATAGTAATAGTCATATATTAGTCTGATGCTGGTGCTGTTCATTAAATACATAAGGGATGTATTTTTTGTAATTCTTACTTCAGTCCAATTATAATTAGAAAAAAACAAATGATAGAAAACTAAAAAAATTAATCTGTTGGTATACTTAATTAATTTACTTTTTAATCCACAGAGTACTGGCGCCAATGCTCGCGACATAAGTGTATCAGAGGATTCCGACATCAGTAATGTCTATATAGATGGCACTGAAACTCGAATTGTCTTAACTTTCTGTGAGCTATATAATTGCAGAGTTCAAATCGACACATGTAAGAACATAACTAAAAACTTGAAATTAGTTACTATTTGATAAATTATTTCATTCATTATAATATAATATAATATAATAATAATTCTTTTAATGTTTTTAAGCAATTTTCAAAGTGCATATTGCTTATCTTGGAACCACCCAAATTCGGCTACAATCTCTAACCCTAACCCTAAACAATACGAGAGGAAGCGTTCTTTATTAGTATTAAGACGACACTCACACAGTGAGGACAACAATTCTAACATTTTCTCATATATAGGTAGCTCTGCCACAGTCGGCTATTATCTGTTAGAGAAATATGACATTACATTTATAAGATATTTGTGTCCGATCAGACCCTTTCCGACTTATATACTACGAGATATTTCTTAAACTGAGAGATTATTTTGGGCAATAAGGACAAACGGACGCTGTTAAATCGACTCGGCTGTTGATGCTAATTCTTTACTGCATTACAAAGAGATCTCAGGTCTAGATTCCGAGAATCTATTTCTCCCTCTCTCTTCGACCCATTGCTTAAATATTGAATAATATATAGGTTTTTGCTTAGTGCCAACCAAAAGTGTATGAAACTGAAGTACTGAACTGAACTTCCATAAAGAAAACAGATTCTTAATCAGAATCGCCAGCCGCGTCGATTTAGCAATGCCCGTCTGACCCTATGAAACATAAGCTCTCAGAGTCTATAAGAGCTGAAGTTACTAACGATCGGAATATTAATAAAAAAAAAACTGTTTCTTGCTTTTTCACACATTCTTATCTACTCCGAGATTTGGCAAACTTTTAGGATTTCAAATCGACTTTTAAATTAAAAACATTTTAGAAAGATCTGAAGTCTCAGTCCTCGACTGTGTATTTCTTGCATTACATAATGTTCTAAATAAATTATTTTAATTGTATGTATTAATAAATCAATTAATTTGAAATTTAATCCGAGCCATGTAAAAATGTAGTCATTAAAATACGGAAAGATATTTATTTTTTTACCTCTAAAGTATATAATTTTTAGTGTTGTCATTGCGACAAAATACTTTCATCGAATACAGTACTGAAAATCTACTTCAAAAACTCTTAAAATGTACAAATATTTTTAGCAGAACATATATTATGATATTATAATTTAATTTCTCTAAATATTTAGTTATATTAATTTTCTTATTAATTGTATATCTATTGTAGCTGACGCACACGATTGGGGTACCATTTACCCAAATATATCTGGAGACGGTGCACTGGGCATGGTGATAAATCACAAAGCGGATGTCTGCATTGGAGCAATGTACTCGTGGTTCGAGGACTACAGATTTCTAGATCTGTCTATGTATCTAGTACGGTCCGGCGTAACATGTCTTGTTCCGGTACCTTTGCGAGTAGCCGGTTGGTACATCCCACTGGAACCTTTCCAAGCAACACTTTGGTCTGCAGTCTTTTTATGTTTATGTATAGAAACCTTGGGTTTGGTTTTAGCATATAGAAGCGAGCAGCAACTGTATATGAAACCAAGCGAGCGCGTAGGATGGTGGGCTTGTGCAAAATTTGGACTGTCGACGACCTATAAACTCTTAATATCACAGTCAGGGAATAGTAAAGCACACTCATTCGCAGTTCGTGTGCTACTCTTTGCATGTTTTCTTAACGACTTAATTATTACCAGCATATATGGAGGCGGTCTTGCCAGTATATTAACAATTCCCAGCTTGGACGAAGCGGCTGACACTGTGCAACGCTTACGTTCTCACCAATTGGAATGGGCAGCCAACTCTGAGGCATGGGTGTCATCCATACGTGATTCTGACGACGTGAGTAAAAAGTCTGATATAATCCAAATTAACATACGAAACTTATTTGACAGCCCTTAGTGCATGATCTGTTGAATAATTTTCACATCTATGGAGATGACGAACTACTTCGATTTGCGGAGGATCAGCGAGTAAGCATTGGTTTTGCTGTTGAACGTCTGCCATTTGGTAAGGAAGAATCTCTATTCAAAACAATCAATCCCTTATGACAATTAACTCGCAGGTCACTTTGCCATCGGTGACTATTTGGTGCCACAAGCAATTAACCAGCTGGTTATAATGCAGGACGATATTTATTATCAGTACACAGTAGCTTTTGTGCCGAGACTTTGGCCCCTACTCGAACAATTCAATTCATTAATTTACAACTGGCATTCGTCCGGGTTCGACAAATACTGGGAGTTCCGTGTGGTAGCTGATAACTTAAACCTACAAATACAACAACAAGTCGAAAGCACTATGACTGGTAGCCAAGAAGACATTGGTCCAGTCACCCTAGGAATGTCAAACTTTGCTGGAATTATTCTTGTTTGGCTAATGGGTTCTGTTGTAGGCACTTTAACATTTCTTCTCGAACTGCTCTTAACAAATGTTCAGAAATGTAATATAAGTTCGTGTTTATTGAATAATTTTGGTTATTTCTGATAATATCATTGAATTTAAAACTTTAACAAACAACCAAAATAAATACAAGTAAGAAAGTTAAATGTGCTTATACCCCTTATATACTCGATACCCAGTATCCACAGCTTTGGACATTCTATTAAAAGTTTAACGATGACGCACTCATCAGATTATTGTCTGAAATGCTATCTTGTATCTCCATCTCAAACATTTGTCTCTATTCGAAATTTGAGCGCTTTTTAATTGTCAACATTTTCGAAGCCTATAAATAAATATCCTCAGTGTGGCTTAGGGGCTAAATGCCAGGAATACTTTTCTTTTGCGAGATCGGTCCGGGTTCTATCCCAAACTAATCCCAAGTTTGTATATCTTTACTTTATTTGCGTTTATGTATTATATAATTTTGCTTAATGCGTAATTATTAAAAGACTATATAATACAAACATATTGCATTATCAGATGAACACTGTTTTGTTTTTGTTTCAAGCTTGTTGGAGCGGGCGCGCGGGTTACTTTTCAAAATCTTAAAATATAAAAGCGAAAATTCGACACCAGATAATATATATTGTTTGTTGTACTCTATGCCCTTTATAACAGAAGAAGGGTAAATCTAATTAGTTTGGCATTATTATTTTAATGTAATGTTAATGGATGACGACCTATATTGTGTAATGTCTATATGAATATAAAACTGTATATCGCAGCTAGATTAACGGGGGCCTGTAAGAGGGAGATGACTAGAGAGGTATAAGAATACGCATAGTACACAGGCACGAGAACTCACTGATTTATTGTCGACACAAAATCTTTTCTATATATGATTTATTTATTTATATGTATTTTAATTATATTTTATATTATATCATGTGCAAAGAAATTTTCAAACAAGACGATAGATCTGACAGACGCACAGACGTACAGACGGACAGAATGACATGACTAAATCGTCTCGGCTAGTGGCTCTGATCAAGAATATACATTTCTATTATTCCGAGAATGTATGTAAAAGGCAGAAGGAGGTATCTCACATCCTATAATATTCTTATATCCCTATAATATTCTTATTATAGGGTGTGAGATACCTCGTTCTGCCTGTTACATACATTCTCGGTTATATAGAAATAGATAGTAGATTTGATAATTTTTGAGATCAATGACAACTATCCCTGTAGAGCTTACTCATTTTATTATTAGGGGCTTCCCACAAAATAAACAGACAGATTTGATTTGTACTGTTTCTTCTTGTTAGAAAACTCGACAATCTTTTTTTTTTCGGTCGACCTTCTTAGGTGGATCTCAAGTTATCTGAAGGGCAGGATGCGAATGGTCCTCTTTAAAAATAATTTATTCAATGCTTTAAGGGTTACCTTTGGTGGTTCTTAAGGGAGCCATCTGTATCCTTTATTGTTTACATTGTTCATTATCGACTTGCCCAAAATTCTGACTATCTCTAGAGAAGTTACATAAGCTGACGCCGTTAATGTTTGCATGCCATATTAGGACGAATCTTGCCTTTAATCGAATCTTACTTTTAAATATGGTGTATAGTAAACTTATTTAACTTAAATGGCTTTAAGTGCAATCTGATGATATTATCACGTGTCACTCCATAGCTTTCGACTGAACTGAACTGCTGCATTTTCAAACAATCACTCTAGTCGACAATTTGGTTAATTAAATTAAATTTTGATAAATTATTTCCAATTTATTTCGGCCTAACTTTACGCGCATATCATGAATTGGAAAATAAAAGAACAAATAAACGAGTAAATAATGTTTAATACTTATAATAAACGTGTCGGCGTACATCCATATTACCTATATGAAAAATTATAATTTTGCCATTAGTCGTGGTTTTCACAGTTTTAGAGCACGTCCGAAAAAATATATTTATTTCATATCTGTTTACATTAAACAAAAACTCGGACAAACCTATCTTTATCGTGCTATCGTGATAGAGTGGAGACGAAGACGAAGCCAAGAACGCTGAGTAAACGTTTACCCCCAATAAAATTAATATCAAAGCGTCAATTCTTGTTGTGGGCATCTTAAATTCACTTGGCAAACGAATTAAATAACATCTGTCTGCGAATTTTTTTGGAAGCACATTATAATGAAAGAGGTGAGCTTCAGAAGGATAGTTGTCGCTGATCTACATTTTCATGTTGCCATGGAGAAATTACTGATCTACAAAGGTGCTGCAGTAATTACGATTTCGAAAAGTTTTGGGATGGCTGACAACTTGGAGATTCCTCTGTAATTGTTAGCATCCATTTTGCTACCTTTTTTGGGGAGAGGAATAAAGAATGATTTCTTCCAAATAAGGGGAAATTGTATGCTTCTAAGGATAAGGTAAACAATTTTAGAAGGGGATTGCATTACACAGCCTGGTATTTCATCGGAACCCGGTGAATAAACCGGCTTGACGCGTTGAAGATCCAAAAGAAGGGAGCTTTCGTTTAAACTAGGACTGAAGATTAAGTTCGATTTGGTCATGGTATATGAATATCTCTGATTTTAATAGGATGTCGACGAATAGGTGGTTCGAAAAAACTTAGCAAAAAAATCTGCAATTGCCTGATCATTGTTTGATGTTGTATTTTCAAATGAGAGGGAGGAAGGATGTGTAATAGGTTTACGCTTCGTGTTGACGAAATTATAGACCTGATTTTGGGTCCTGCAAGAACTGAACCCAGCAACGAGTTAAATAGTTTTTATAACCCTGCGCTTTAAGAACGGTGAAATTAGTCCGAACCACTAAAAAAGCTTGTTTGAGGTTGACGGATAGTATAACGGAACACATTCTTTAAAAAGGAATTCAAAAAGGAATTCTTAGCTAGCCGATCAGACTTATTATTAGCAATGCCTATATCGATAGTCACACCGAAGTAGGATGCTATGGATCCTCAGGTTGCGTCAGTGCCGCAACCCTAACCAAACTGACTCTTGCCGGATTAGAGACAAAGCTCAGATCAAGCAAGCGATCTAAGAAATTTTGAACATCGTTGATTTGAGACAGCGAAATGTCAAACGAGTCATCAATAAAATCGTACTGTTATGTAGTTTAAAGCGTATTTGAGTATTCATTTGAGGACCGAATAGCTTCAGGGATGTTAAAATCACTAAGAACTTCTAATTCGTCCCTATCCGAAAATATATTGGAAACGGATTGGATAGTGGAAAGATGGTTACAATAAATAGGAAGTTCAGACAATGGGGAAAATGTAGGAACATGTAATAAAATTGAAACTACCATGAATTGATAGCTTCACACAAAGGAATTCAACATCGTTGCATACCTAGAAGTTTGCAAAGCTGATAAAGCTGATAAAGAATTCATTTGGGCCATTAATATTGAAAGATGAAATATACCTAGCATAAGAAAATTTACTTATTGCACGTTTATTTTAATTTTTTTCGGCTTTAGTTTGCCTTGAATAAAGACGATTATATCTTCAGATGATTGAGCAGCGGAAAGCCGAGAAACAAGTATCTCTTCCGTTGGTGGAATAGCTTCTTAGGGTTTTTGGCAATCCTGACTGTTTATCGGTATTACCAACTTCGGCCGGTAGTCCGGTAGGCCGGGTCTGATACCCTAGGGAGTTTTTGGAACTGAGTTCTGTG
>VNKC01002143.1:0-111570 GCA_008042775.1 Drosophila pectinifera
TTTTTTTCTTTGTTTTTCCCATATTTGATTTCTAAATAATTAAGATTTTAATGACGAATCGAATAATATGCGGTATTTGGATGTCATTCCATTTTTGGCCAAAATATGATGTTAGGAAGATACTTATTTTTGGGTATTTCGGTAGTTTTTTACCCTAATTTATTGGACAAATCAGAGTTAAGAAAAAAATCAATGCTTAATTAAATAAGATTTTAGTGGCGAATCGAAAGATATGCGGCATTTGGCCGTCAACCCATTCTTGGCCATAATATGCTCTCCAGAAGACATCATATATACGAATTTTTGGGTCCTTAAATCGGTAGTTTTTTACCCTTATTTATTAAACAAATCAGAGTTAAGAAAAAAATCAATGCTTAATTAAATAAGATTTTAGTGGCGAATCGAAAGATATGCGGCATTTGGCTGTCAACCCATTTTTGGCCATAATATGCTCTCCAGAAGACATCATATATACGAATTTTTGGGTCCTTTAATCGGTAGTTTCTTACCCTAATTTAATGGACAAATCAGAGTTAAGAATAAAATCATTGATCAATCAATCGAAAGATATAGTTTAAGTAGCTTTAAAATATGAATTAAGCTAAAAGTATTATTAGGTCGTTAGATTATAGACACGTCAGGTATTTCTATAAGTTTTTAACTTAATTATCAGTTTCCTCCAAATTTATACCCATCCAATCAAATATGCCCAAATATGGTTACATATATTGTATATATTTCCCCCTTCACCGATTCCCAATAATCGCGTTATGTTTATGTGACAATATAACAAGTTCTTCAATACCTCATAATAACCTTCCGCCCTCCCCTAGCAAGCCCTGTCGCCTCCAATTATCGCTAGAGTTCCCGCACGAACCCACCGAACCCACCGAACCCAGGATGTGTGGAGTCGGGCTTGCGGTTGTGACCGCCCACCAAATTGATTATCACCAAGGATACCCACATGTGTCCACACATCGTCCGTGTTGAAAGTGAAATTGTCCATGGGTATCCTTTTTCGAAAGCGTAATTTCCTGCTCAGTCGCAATTTATTGCTCCTTCCGTGCGGTCAACTAGTGAAAAGTCCTCGAGATCGAAAGGAATTAGGAAGTTCCTTATGTTCCTTATTCACAATGATTTATGTTAAACCTAAGAGCTCAAGGAATCGATGGCTTTTGGTACTTTTGTGCCTGTTAAGCGGTTGGAACTCGAAGATTGCCGCTCAAACCACTCAAAATATTAATGTTTGTAAGTGAAGAGACGATAGTTATAAGGAGTTATAAGAAAGTTCTTGAGGTTTAAAGGATCTAAAATATAAAAATGCAATGATATCGTTACTATTTATCATGATTTTAGGCTTCTTAAAAATACTTTTCTATGTTCTTAACTATTTTATATTGAGCAAATGTTCGATTAAGTTGCATTTAGCTTATATATCTTCGTTAAAACCATTTAAAAAACAGAGTAAATAATTAATAATATATTTATCGCATTAGCTTACACATTAATTTATATAAATAAACTTTGCACTTTTGCTCAGTGCCTAAGTAAACTAATTAGGGAAAAGTTTTAGAGAAAGTTGATGGTTATCTAAGTTGAGTTGGCCTAAGTCGTAATGAGTAGTTGGGTGCGGGGACAAGTAAACAAACGGCAAGCCACGTAATGCTTTCGTCCTGGTCGATGCATTTCCCCTTCCCTCTGAATCCTTTCGATTACAGTGTTCATCAATGAGGTGGATAACGAGCCGGCGGCCAAGGCGGTGAATGTGGTGCTCACCTACCTGAAGAAGAACATCCACCTGGGACTCTCCGTGCAACTCGATTCGATTGAGGCGAACAAGACCGATGCCAAGGTGCTGCTGGAAGCAAGTGAGTTCTGGCTGGGACTGCCCTTGATCGACTTCCTCCTTAATAAAATGGTCTCTCCTCAGTTTGCAATAAGTATGCATCGAGTATTGAGAAGAAGCAAACGCCGCACTTGATCCTGGACACCACCAAATCGGGCGTGGCCTCGGAAACGGTCAAGAGTTTTACCCAGGCCTTGGGCTTGCCCACCATTAGTGCCTCCTATGGCCAGGAGGGAGACCTTAGGCAGTGGCGCGACTTGGACGAGACAAAGCAGAAGTACCTGCTGCAGGTGATGCCGCCGGCGGACATTATACCCGAGGTTATCCGGAGTATTGTAAGGCGTCTCAACATCACCAATGGTAAGGATGTGTCAGTCGATGTAAGCTACCCACCAGAGCTTGAATCCTCTCCCCTTACCAGCTGCCATCCTGTACGACGAGACCTTTGTGATGGATCACAAGTACAAGTCCCTGCTGCAGAATATCCAAACCCGTCATGTGATCACCGCCATCGCCAAGGACGGCAAGCGGGAGCGCGAGGAGCAGATCGAGAAGCTGCGCAATCTGGACATTAATAACTTCTTCATTCTGGGCAGCCTGCAGTCCATCAGTATGGTCTTGGAGTCCGTGAAGGCGGCGTACTTTGAGCGCAATTTTGCCTGGCACGCCATCACCCAAAGCGAGGGCGAGGTGAGCAGTCAGCGGGATAATGCCACCATTATGTTCCTGAAGCCCATGGCGTATACGCAATTTCGGGATCGCTTGGGTCTGCTGCGAACCACTTACAACCTGAACGAGGAGCCGCAGCTGGCGTCGGCCTTCTACTTCGATTTGGCTTTGAGGAGCTTCTTGACCATCAAGTGAGTGATGGAGATCTTTGTTTTAATTATGTTTCTAGCAATATTTGTGTGGTAGCCACATTCTGACATTTAGCTTAATTTTTTAAAAGAATTAACCCTCTATAAAATGCCTTTTTTGCCTAGGGAAATGCTACAATCCGGTGCCTGGCCCAAGGACATGGAGTATCTGAACTGTGACGACTTCCAAGGCGGCAACACTCCCCAACGCAACCTGGACCTGCGGGAGTACTTCACCAAGGTCTGTGCTTCCCCTCCCACGTAGCTGTCAAATTATGGTTTGATTACTGGACACATCTCTTGTCTGTATTTCCGCCCATTCCCCTCGCAGGTTAGCGAGCCGACATCATATGGAATGTTCGACCTGGTCACGCAACCGAGGCAGCCCTTCAACGGTTACAGCTACATGAAGTTTGAAATGGATATAAACGTGCTCCAGATACGGGGCGGTAGCTCGGTGAACAGCAAATCGATTGGCACCTGGTCAGCCGGTCTAGACTCGCCCCTCGTAGTCAAGGACGAGGAGCAGATGAAGAATCTGACCGCTGATACGGTGTATCGTATCTTCACAGTTGTGGTAAGGCAGTATATACTGATATATATATATATATAACCAAGTATTAATTACATCTATGTGCCTTCCAGCAAGCCCCCTTTATCATGCGCGATGAAACGGCTCCAAAGGGCTACAAGGGCTACTGCATAGATCTGATCAATGAGATTGCCGCCATTGTGCACTTCGATTACACCATCCAGGAGGTGGAGGACGGCAAGTTCGGCAACATGGACGAGAAGGGCGAATGGAATGGGATTGTCAAGAAGCTGATTGATAAGCAGGCGGATATCGGCCTTGGCAGTATGTCCGTGATGGCAGAACGAGAGATTGTCATAGACTTTACCGTCCCATACTACGATTTGGTGGGCATTACCATTATGATGCAGCGACCCAGTTCTCCCAGCTCGCTGTTCAAGTTCCTCACGGTCCTGGAGACGAATGTGTGGCTGTGCATCCTGGCTGCCTACTTCTTCACCAGCTTCCTCATGTGGGTCTTTGATCGCTGGAGTCCATACAGTTATCAAAACAACAGGGACAAGTACAAGGATGATGAGGAGAAGCGAGAGTTTAATCTCAAGGAGTGCCTCTGGTTCTGCATGACCTCGTTGACGCCTCAAGGCGGCGGAGAAGCTCCCAAAAATCTATCCGGACGCCTAGTGGCCGCCACTTGGTGGTTGTTTGGGTAAGTCTAGGGCCTTCTATATGAGTTTATATATTAAAAGGATATACTTCCCTTCAGTTTCATTATCATTGCCTCGTACACCGCCAACTTGGCTGCCTTTTTGACCGTCTCCCGCTTGGATACGCCGGTGGAGAGCCTGGATGACCTGGCCAAGCAGTACAAGATCCTCTATGCTCCCCTGAACGGCTCCTCTGCCATGACATACTTCGAACGCATGGCCAATATCGAGCAGATGTTCTATGAGATCTGGAAAGATCTGTCGCTGAATGACTCCCTGACCCCGCTGGAGCGTTCCAAGCTGGCCGTTTGGGACTACCCTGTTAGTGACAAGTACACCAAGATGTGGCAGGCCATGCAGGAGGCTGCGCTTCCTGCAACGCTGGACGAGGCGGTGGCCAGGGTGAGGAACTCAACGGCAGCCACGGGCTTCGCTTTTCTTGGCGATGCCACCGATATCCGCTACCTGCAGCTGACCAACTGCGATCTGCAGGTGGTGGGCGAGGAGTTTTCCAGGAAACCCTATGCCATCGCTGTTCAGCAGGGATCACACTTGAAGGATCAGTTTAATAATGCGTAGGTTACACACTGAGCCTGCCTTATATCCAAAATAAAATGAATTTCCCTTAAAATATTTAAAGGATCCTAACGCTGCTGAACAAACGGCAGCTGGAGAAGTTCAAGGAGAAGTGGTGGAAGAACGACGAGGCCCAGGCCAAGTGCGAGAAGCCGGAGGATCAGTCGGATGGCATATCCATCCAGAATATTGGCGGCGTCTTCATCGTGATCTTCGTGGGCATTGGAATGGCCTGCATCACCCTGGTGTTTGAGTACTGGTGGTATAGATACCGCAAGAATCCCCGGATTATCGACGTGGCCGAGGCCAACGGCGATCGTTCCAATGTCAAGGATCAGCCGGGCAAGCTAGTCGACGGCGTTATCCTTGGCAACTCGGGCGAGCGGTTCGAGAAGTCAAATGCTGCACTGCGTCCGCGCTTTAACCAGTATCCGGCCACCTTTAAGCCGCGTTTTTAGAAGAGACAGCTCACCGTGAGTTAAATAAATAAATATTTATGTGTTACTGTAGCGGAAGGCGAGAGTACTGGGATGTCTACGTCTAGTTAATTTAGAACACTCCTGCACTTTTATTCAATTCGAAATAAATGTTTGTAAAAGTAATGAAGCATTATTTGGTTTTTGTTTCAGTTAAATTATTTAAAAATGGAAAATCAGGTAATAGCTATAAATTTAAGTCTCTAACTTTACATTAAGCAAAGGTTATCTTGGTTTCTTCTAATATTCTTAAATGTAAACTTAGAGGGTTAAATAACGAAAGGCAAAACGTATAAATAAACCATTAATTTAAAACCAGAAATATTAAAAATGCTAGAACTGTATAACAAATTTACAACTTTTAAGCTTTAAAGAAATATAAAACTTAATTTAAACTGTAAAAAGCTCAAATGGCCGCACTGGCTCGCCAAACTTCATTGGTGCCACCTGGCCACACTAGCCTAGCGGCTGATAAAACATCACTGCCCCAGGAAGTTTACATTTACTCAAGCTTCTTCCGCGAAGCATTCTTTGGCCACACTAGCCTAGCGGCTGATAAAACAACACTGCCCCAGGAAGTCAACTTTTACTCCAGCTACTTCCGCGAAGCATTCTTTAGGCATCCAATACTAAGATGTGCGACAGCTCGGACGAAGAGTACCTGGGCTCGCCCTGGGTGCCGTACAGCGAGCGCTCCGAATGGGCGGATGTGGTGCCGCTGGCACAGGATGACGGGCCCAATCCAGTGGTTTCCATCGCCTACAGCCAGAAGTGTGAGTAATGCAAGGCCTGGTATTATCTTTCGGAGTTGCATATGTATGTAAACACTATATGCTTTGTAGTCCGTGAGGTGTTCGACTATATGCGAGCGGTGATTGCGCGTGGCGAGAAGACGCGTCGTGCCTTGAACCTTACCACGGATGCACTCCGCCTGAATCCGGCCAACTATACGGTCTGGCAGTACAGGCGCGACATACTGCGCGAACTGAAGGCCGACCTAAACGCGGAGCTGGACTATCTGAGCGAGGTGATCGGCCAGAATTCCAAGAACTATCAGGTGTGGCACCACAGGCGTGTCATTGTCGAGATGCTGAACGATCCCAGCAACGAGCTGGAGCTTACGGAGAACGCCCTGGTCAACGATGGTGATGCCAAGAACTACCATGCTTGGCAGCACCGGCAATGGGCCATACGCACCTTTAAGTGAGTTGAAGTATCATATCCTTTTTCATTTTAATTTACTCTGTAAACTTCCAGACTCTATGACGTCGAGCTTAACTTTGTTGACCGTCTGATTGGTGAGGATCAGCGCAACAACTCGGCCTGGAACCAGCGCTTCTTTGTGATCAAGCATTTGGGCTTCACACCGGATTTAGTCCAGCGGGAGCTCACCTACGCAATGAATCGAATTCGAATTATCAAGAACAACGAGAGTGCCTGGAACTATCTGGTCGGTGTGATGCGGCAGGGCGGTGTCGGCCAGGGACTGACCAGCTACCCGGAAGTAGTGACCTTCGTGGAGGAGATCTACCAGGCCGGCAACCGGTCGCCCTATCTTCTAGCCTTTCTCGTTGATCTCTATCAGGAGCAGGCCCTGCAACTGAAGGCCAGCGAAAACGATCAGCTGGCCCGCAAGGTCTACGGACTGTGTGAGGAGATGGCCACCAAGCACGATGTGATCCGTCGCAAGTACTGGCAGTATGTGGCCACCCACTTGAAGAACCAGCTGAGCAAGGCTGCGGAGCAACAGCAGCAGCAGTAGGTTCAGTTTCAGCATTTTTGCTTAGTTTTAAGTCGCATACAACCTACGTAGGCCTTCTTTATACATAAATAAAATATAATTTACCATAAATACTGCGTTGCAATGCCAGCCTAGAGATTGTCACATTATGTCATATGAGCCCACCTGTCCGCTTTGTGTTTGCCGCATCTGTCGCACTCTGTTTATCTAAGTGAGTCGTGTTTGTTTGTACACGTAAATTTCATTAACCATCTGCTGATAACTTTGGCGCAGTGTGCGCTCCCTTCCAGTTGAGGCTATCCAAGATCGTAATTTATGGAAATATTTAATGCTAGGGTTTAGGAAGAGCTTCTTCTACGTTTTGTGTGCAAATTAATGTGGGAATATTTCGGAAACTGAGAGTGCTGTAAGTAGCAAAGCTTTTAACAAATTAGAAGCATCTTCTAGAGCAGTAATGGACATACTGTAGAGTGGCGTGCCTATAAGCTATCCCAAGACTCTGATAGTGTAATAATAATATAATAATAAAGAGCTGGCTGAGACCGCTTGCTTTTCGGATAGATCTTTAAGCTCGCGTTTGGCGTCTGACTCCTTTTACTCCACGCTTTGCCTGCAATGTAAAAGCCAAAGTGGACGAGAGTTTCTTTTTAGATTTTTTACTTGCGTGTCATTTATCTTATTCCATCAGAGACACAGGAAGAATCTTCAGTCGTTGTTGCTGTCTCAGTATTGTTATTTATTTAAACTTGCTTCTTTCAGTTTTTTGTGTTTTATTTTTTGTTTCTCATTTGTTTTTTTTTTTGTTTAGTTTCGAGTACATACAATATAGCAGTTGTAATATATAACTTTTTTCATTAAATTTGATTTTCTTTTGCGTATATTTTGAGAATCGGTTTTTGCATTTTTATAATAGAAAACCCAAACAGATGGACTCAAGAGTCATCGTTTATGGGAGAGAGTGGGGTATTGGGTCTTTGGGGAGGAAGGTATGTACTTAAAATGAAGCAGAAGACATCTTTGGCGTGTTGTTTCTTTTTTAGATCAGCTAAATAGGAGCAAAAATCATTGAGAGTACTCGTGTTTGCATAGTTTAATAAAATTTCGTAATAATAAAATATATATATTTATTTTTTGGGTTTTTGTTTGGTTTTCGCTTCGTTTCTTTTTGGGCTTCTGAGGGGCATATGTATATATATAAATTGGAAAAAAGCCTATAAATCCAAATGTAGTCGGTACCGAGGTCCATTTAAAATTAAAGCACTTCGTATGGGTCATCGAAAGTATTCAATATATATTACTTGAAAAATATACATATATATATGTGTGGTATTCTGAAACGGTTCGGCTTCCTTAAAGGGAGAGGAATATAGTGTGTGTGCAAAGCTCTGATCCACGGCCCAAGCGATTCTTCAGAGATTTTTGCGTGTTTGGAGGAGAGCCAGAAGAGAGAAATAGTTTGTGTATGTTTTGTTTTGTTGTTTCTTTAACAATTTGATATATAGAGTTTAATATTTATAATAGTTTTTAATAAATTGATGCGCTCCTTGGGTCTGCTGTTGTTTGTGTTTCTTGTTTTCAGTTTTGTAAAAGCATTCTTAGCAAAAAATTAAAATTTCTCTCTGTTTTCTGTTCTCTCTATGTTTGTTCCGGGTTACCGTTTACCATTTAAAATTTTCGGACTTCAGCGCCTTCTTTTTTTTTTGACTTGACTTAATAATCCCCCTGTTATTGTTACGTGCTTGACATCGAATCCTACATACATATATAATCAAATACCCATATAAAATAAATCCCTTGATTCCGGCCGAAATTCACGTGTCACGGATCGACGCCGTCGCGTTCTGAGTGAGGAAGCTTCATATACCATCTATAAATATACTCGTACAGTTTCTTCTTGGTTTTTATCTCGTTAATATAATTTTGTTTAAAAAATCAACGCCACTTGTTGTGTGCCTTGTCCTTCCTTCCCGTCTGTCCTAAAGAGTCCTAGGGGTGCTTACAGCTTTAAGCATAAGTTTAGCGTAGGCGTAGCGCTCCGATCGATCTCTATCCCCCCTCCATCTACATCTTCGTCTGCATCCTGGCCTACTTGTCCTCCCCGATGCCCTCGTCGGTCGTGGTCTTGCGCTCCCTCGCCTCATCGCCGCTGATATCACATTTTTCAGCCAACATATCCTCAATGCCCTCGTCCACCGTCTGGCTCTCGCCGGGCACATGCTTGCGAGCCAGCTTGGTCACCACCACGCATTCGCCCTGCGGCAGCGGCGGAAACTTGCCGTAGGATGTGTTCCCAATAGTGCCCACGGTGCTGTCCTCGTAGCAGTCCGGCGTCATCCGTACCCGACATGTCTCGAAGGCCTTCTCGTAGCCCAGCTTGGTGTACAGATTACGGGACGCATCGTTTCCTGGACGTATCACAACGAAGGGCGTGTAGCTGCGCTCGATCACTAGCTGGGTCAGCGACTTAGCCAGCCGGATGCCATAGCTGTAGGAAGAAAAAAGTATTAGTTATCTTTGGTTGTGTTGGTTGCATTACAATTATATACCGACCCCATTCGCCTAAAGTCTGGACGTGTTTGCATTGAGAACATGGCGCCGTAGTAGGAGTGAACCATCCAGGCGGCTAGCTCGCCGGTGTCCTTGCGAAAGATGCCCAGCCCGGGCAGCTTGCGGACCAGGATGTCGAACAGCTGGACGCACTCGATTTCATTGGCAGGATATAGATCGTGGATGCCATGGACGTTGTCCAGTGTCAGCAGACGCATCTCCGCATCCTCCGGCAGCGGCTCCAGCTCCAGATCGGCGTTCAGCTTGTTGCACACGTAGATATCACCACTGAGTCGTTCCATCACACCGAACTTGGAGTAGAAGTCATCCAGGCGATTCATAATGGCGATGTGCGTAAAGTTCAGGTACATAGGCTTCTGCCAATCTATAAGTACATCTTCGGTGCGCAGCATATCGACATGCTCGATGTGTGCGGATGGACAAAATATGCCAAGCGTTTGGTATATATTGTTGTGAGGCTGGAAATGTATTTTAATATATTATTTATTCATTTGTTTGGGTAAATATTGAATGGTGAGTACTTACCGCAAGCGTGCATCCTGGAAAATGGAGAATTATCGGTTTGTCGGGCCAATCTTTAGCAACATAAAACTTGAAATCCCAAATACGATCATTCAGGTACGTTTTTATGGTTTGATGAAACTGTAAATATAATTTTTGATTTTATTATAATTTAATAACAATTAGATATTTCCTTGACCTTGAAATACCAACTTTATGGAACACAAAATAATAATAACAGAGCGAAAAATTGAGGATACTTGAATCATTTAAATAATAAAACTCTTTAAATTATAAACATACATATCGTACTTGAAACTAATAAATTGTTATTAGTCAATACTAATTTAAAGGAGATACCCCATATTTATATTTTAAGCACTTTCCATATTTAACACTTGCAAAACGCTTGCCACAAAGGCATTTTCCCAGCTGTGGCTTCGCATTCTCCGAGCTGTTGGTAAACGCCCCGAAAAGAAAAGTTTGCTGGCAAAAAATCGAAACTTTTGGCCAACTCCAATGGTGGCCAAATCCTTGAGGCCGGTGCCAAGCCGAAACTCCCCCCTTTCGCCTTCTACCAACAAACAGAAAAAAGCACGTGATGTGCAGAGCGGCGGAGGGAGACGGCATTAAAAACTGAACAAAAATACAAGTGTAAACAGCGAAAACAGGTCAACAGAGAAATGCGAGCCCGGCTAGGCGGCTGAGGGTTTGAGATTGCATGACTTGTGGTCTCGGCAACGCCTTCTGAATGCCAATAGCCCCCGAAGCCCGATGGGGAAAAATGCAGGTAATTGTTGGTAAATTATCTGAGAACTGGGCGTGGTCCTGGTGTCTGAGTCCGAGTCTGAACTTCCCCCACAAATTAAATAAAAATGAAAATAGAAACAAGAAAACGGAAAATGAGCGAACTGGATAATACGCACCTTTAATGATTCCGGCAAAAAGCGTTCTAAAGTTACCAAAATTTCTGGAAGCTCTGATTCATGCACCAAACGAAAGTGTTTACCTTCAGGAATGATTTCCATTTCTGTAACGAGAAATAAATTCAGGTGAATCTTAGCTCAACGTTCAGTACCTGCCTGGCCCTCTCATTATTCTTGGTTATTCTTGTTTATTACGAATCCCTATACGTCCATCAAGGGCTCTCGCTTTTTGGCCTCTTTCAAGGCCGTCGTCGCATAACAAGGTGAAATGAGAAGTCGGAAAGCAAGAGTGAAAGCGAGCTGGGGTGCACACACGTCCGGATGTAGAGGATGCTCTGCCGCAAATGGCTCGGAAGGAATGTGGGGAACACCAGCCATCGACAGTTATTGCCCCGAGCCGCGCTTAGCCATGCAAATTGGTTGTGCATCGGAAGGACATCGGCAATTGAGCTCAATTAGCAGGAAGTGCAATGCCGAAACAGGTAATCACCATTTCAATTTGCTCAATAATCAATACGATGCAATTAACTAAAATTTCGCTCAATTACTGTCGATATTTGATGACAAGATTGGGTTTCGCTTAATTGCCTTGATGATTTTAGTGCTTCAGATAAATCTAAGGTATTGACTCGCTTAAATATCATTCACAGAAAGTCGAACCAATATGTAACTGCAATTAACTCGTAAAAATAATAGTTATTAATCCGAGCTAAAAGTTTAAGTGCCCTCCGTTTATTATCTTAATCTGTCAGGGATAATTCCGCTATATTTGCAACTTAATCTGTATTTTTTGTTCTTGTTTGTGTTTTTGCACTGGTTTTGATTGATGACCATTGTGATTGATTGACGATTGCGCCAAATATCATTATCCTTCACTCGTCCGTGGCATGTGCCATTCCATTCCGCTCGGTGCCCCGCCAGGGGTTACTATGACTATTTATTGCAGTTATTTGTGCGCTGTGCTGGGCCCAAAGCGAGCGTAATAATGGCACATGCTGGCTGGAATTAGTATTAGTCATGTTGTACATAACCCAAGGTGGAATGGGGCAGGACTTGAGCACGGAGGAGGAGGAGGACTAGACTACTGGCCAAGATACGCCACGTATCCGCATCACGTCTGCTCCGGCTCAGACGGTGCTATGTAACACACTTAATTTCTTTTGGGAAAACAAAATCAATATCAGACATGAGTATTGGCTATTCCTGTTAACAAGAGGGCATTCTTCATTGTCCACAGGAAATATTATGTAGGGATCAAAGACAACTAAAGATTAATTAATTTAATTAAAAGTTTTCGTGCAAAAGCAAGAGCGATTCTTATACTTCCGGAGGATATTCGATCTTATGTTAAGGTTTCTGAAGTACACTATGTTTTTAAGAGGTGCACATTAAGTACTTAATTTAATTCAGTGAGTTCTAATGGCGTTCTGGGATTTATTAATAATTTTTAAGACTTCAAAAAGTATTATATGCTTTTATGAATAAAGACATTTCATTAACTGGTGATTTGAAATTCCTAAATGAATAAAATATAGTTTCTCTCTCCCCAATGATTGAGGACTCCCCCTAGTTACTCAATAAGCTCACTAATACCTTGTTTTGGTTACGAATTTCTTTTCGTGTAACTTTGTGAGTTGCACCGGCAACAAATAGTGTAGGTGGGCGGTCTAGAGGAGTGCGGCTGTGATATGACAGCTCTGTTTATTTTATGGATAAAAATACCGTTGACATTTCACAGCGACACCCCCCCGAGGGCTGAAAGGTATACGCGCAGACACCGCAGGTGCCGACGTAGCCCAAGGAATGTCCCAGTCGGAATCGTCGTATTCGCAGCAGTGCCATTCCCGAACCCTATCCGCCCAGTTCCGCCCACTCCGGGTCCCTTTCCGCGCTCTCTACCTGTGGCATGCTATCGCACTTGCCAGCCAATTTATTTCGGTTACGTTTTCTTTTTTTCGGCCTAATTATTGAGTTGCCATATGGCAGCGCTGCGTTAATTTTTAATACCCTTGCCGGAAGGGCATCATGAATTGGTCATGAGTTGGCATCCCCTGAATGCGGGATACGGATGGAATCGCGGCAATACGTGCAGAATACGCAAGGAGGCGGGGATGACTGCAGGCCCACTTTTGCGGAATTCCAGGAACAAGGAATTTGCGAACAAAGGAGCAAACGAAAATAATGCACGCAAAGAATTGGAGGACCTCTGAATGAATTCGGGTTGAACGCATTCGTGGCAGGGGTCTCAGGTAGGTTGTAGATGTTAACAGGAAAGAAGAAACAGTAAGGGGAATAGATAAAGAGGGATCTAGAGGGATCAACTAAAGAATTCCTGCTAAGGATCAATGACATTTGGAAAGAACAAATTCTGGCGAAATTAATAATGCAGGAATTGATGGAAGGCAAAAGGTAATTACAGGAGGCAACAACCTCCTTAAGATTAAAGAAAAACTAGATTTATTTGCCAAGAGAAAGTATACAAAATTTTTTATGGACTTTTAAACGGTAGAATTTGGAAAACGTGTGCATAATAAACCTAATTGATGTGCCATTAAGAATAAATAAATAAGGGGAAGGAAATTTTAATATATATGTGGACCATTATCCTTATATATTGTAATAAGAAAGAAGAAAGGACTGTACAAAGGACATATTCGATATATAATATAATAATTTGGCACGTTGGGGAGTTCTCATAAAGGACCTTTTCATCTCGAAGGGAAGACTATATATTTAAAGTATTTACAGGGTGTACAGCCATCGAAATGCTAATTTGTAGACAGAATTTGATCAATGATTGCAGATGCGAGTTCTTGGGGCGAATCCACGCTAATTGACATGCACATGTGCATTTTCGGGAATGGCGCGCAGAAAAGTTAGCGACAGTTTCTCAATAAAATCGAGAAAATCAGATTCGGCAACATTGCGCCTATGACTTTGCACACTTACAAAAAATATTAATTCCGTTGACCTTGTGTGAATTTGTGGCTGCCTCTGCTGCGGTTTTCTGTGTTGGTGTGGTGCGGATTCTTCTTCTTGTTGCGGCTTTATCCTCGAGGCGTGTCAGCTTTGCGTGCGCGATATATTAATTTATTTTATTATTTTTCTATTTTATACGCTCACCGAATTATTCGTGATTTATGCTTCAAAATTTATTAAATAAATTTTTTTTTCGTTATGTTTTGCTTTGTTTTTGTTGAAAAAGTGCAGTATGAAAATAATTGTTGTTTGGTTTTTATAAATTTATGTTTTTATAGGCAAATCACAGATGTCTTCATTAGAAAATTTAGTTATTTTAGTTTTATTCTTTCTTGTCTTGTTGATAGTTTATGTTATTTGTTTTGCTTGGGTTTTCTTTTCTGGAATTGGCTTGTGGTGCTTCTGTTTCCCTCGATTTCTTTCGCTGCTGTGGTTAGGCCTTTTTTGAATGGAGATGTCGGCAGGCTTGAGAGCGATTGATTATTTCTCTGCCGCGATTGATTATTGGGGTGAGCCTATCTCGATGGACGCTACTGTTGTGGCAGCCTCTTCCTGAATACAGTTAGCTCTGCTGGGCGATTGTTGTTGCTGCAGCTGCTCTCTTCGTCGCTTCTTCCCTGCCTCTCCTGTTCGTTCGCTTGCCCCCGTTGCACCTCCACACTGATGGCCTAACCAGGCGGCGTCTCTTCGCTTTTTACAGTTAGCTCAGCTCGGCTGCTGCTGTCCAGGCAATTCTGCTGCGTGCGTTTTGCTGTGTGTGTGTGTGTGCTAGCCCAGCAACATGGCTACCGGAGGGGGCGGAGTGGAGTGAGGGCTGAGGGTGTTCGGAGTTTTGCAGTCGATTATTATTCTCGCTGGTTCTTTATCGTTTTTGAGTTGCAGCGCGCGTCTATTGCTGCAATTTGTGGCTTTTAACCGAGCATTGATTTTCCTGCTGCGGCCTGGCCTGATTTGCAGTGCATATGTATGGTCTGTGCCTGTGCCTGAATCCTGGTGGCGGCGCCTGTTCCGAAATTCGCACTTGGGTTTATTTTTTTCGACTTACTCCTCAGCTTTCTGTTTTCTGTGTTCTCAGCTTTCTTGTTTTTGTTTTTGGCCAGCCAGCCAAGGACACTCACGCACACAGCCACACACGCACCAACACGACACGCACACCCACGAAACAGTTCACGCACCGTGGAATTGAGTTTCCTCTTGAGTTCGACTAATTCGATTGCGGCTTCTTTTTTGGTAACTTTTCTGCATCCACTGTGTCCAGATTTGTGGCTGATGTTGCTACTAATGCTGCTGCTACTGCTGATACTGCTCCTGCTGCTCAAGCCGCTGCTGCTGCTGGTGTTGTTGTTCCTGCTTCAATTCGCTGCCTTGGATGGTTTTTCTCGGGCTGTGGTGCTGCTGCTGGGAAACCGAACTGAACTGACTGACTGACGACAACGAACTGATTTCGCGGCCCAAGGAGCAGCAGCAATGAAGGCGCCGCAGCAGCAGCAGCCGCAGTGCCAGCAGCAGCAGATGTTGCTGTTTTTCGCCGCAGCCTGCTGTTGTTGCTGGCACTGCTACACTGTGGGCCAACTCTAGAACATCTGCTTCAATAAGAGTATATAATAAGCTACGCCACACTGAATCTTAAAAAAAAAATCTTTTTTTCTGTTATCTAAAAGTTTAATACTATATATCTTAAATGCTCCACCAACCCCTAATTCAGATATTTTCCGAAGCTATAGCAATTTTTCTTATGCCTCGTTTTTTCTATTTTTCATTACAATAAAGAAAATAATAAAATTTTAAAACCAATAAAAAATAATAAATAATTTAAAGAAAATGATAAAAAACATTTTCAAGCTAAATATATTAATTTATCATAACGAAATCGAGGTAAAGTTCCTCGAGCTCAAATAAATGTTAATTTAATATAAAATAATAAATTAAATACATCACAACCTAAAAAAATTACACAAAATAATATTCTCATAAATAAAATTCTTGCATATTCAGCTATAAAAATTAAAGCAAATCCTCCTCTTCTATATTCTACATTAAACCCAGAAACTAATTCAGATTCTCCTTCAGCAAAATCAAAAGGAGTACGATTAGTTTCAGCTAAAGAAATTGTTAATCATACTAAAGCTATTGGAAATAAAATAATAAAAAATCAAATATAAACTTGATAATAATAAAAATAAATTATATTATATCTTCCAATTAAAAAAATAAAAGATAATATAATTAATGCTAAACTAACTTCATAAGAAATAGTTTGAGCAACAGCTCGTAAACCCCCTAATAAAGCATAATTAGAATTTGAAGATCAACCAGCTACTATAACTGTATAAACTCCTAATCTAGTACAACATAAAAAAAATAACCCTCCTAAATTAAAAGAATATAATTTTACAAAAAAAGGTATACATATTCAATCCTCTTGTGCCAAAATGGTGTTTCGTCGCCCTAAAGTGTATTAATGGTGACATCTCTTGAGTTTATGAATAATTATACATAGTTCTAGAACATTTTTCTAAATTCTACGTATATTTTATGAGCGTTTTTTCTATGCTATATATATGTTATGAAGTACTATTCTCGAAAATATGAGTAAATAAAATAACTCATTTCACCTACTCGACCCATTGTGCAACGCTTGCAAATTCGAGAACGAAGGTAACTGCAACGTGGCAGCGACGTCGTCATTTTTCGCCTTCGTGGATTCGAATCGCTCTCTCACGCTCTCAGGGCTCCATCCCATCCCTCACCCTTTGCCAATCACTCATTCTCTCTCAGATGCACATGCAAAAATATTTGCAATCAAGGGAAAACAGCTGGTCATTATCCGGCATGCTAATGAGTTTTTGACGTTGACTCATAAATGTAACGTGCTGGAGTTGAAGAAATAAAACAAAAAGTAATAAAAATAAAACAAAGCTATTTAAGAAAAAATCATTTGAGTTGCCTGTAAATATGCAATAAAATTTTGTAATGTCTCCATAATCCTTTTTGGGTTAACTACAGCAATTGTACCGGAATTTGACACTCTTTTTGTTAGATACAAAAGTGTGCCCTATTCGTTTATTCCTTTTTTCGTCCTTAAGATTTCTCGCTGTGTGTGCGCTCTTTATTTTTGCTCGTCCTCTTTTTGTTTACCTCCCACTGACGCCTTGCAATTGTGTTCGTACTCACTCACATGTTGCCATCCCCATCGGACGGGCTCTCTCCATTTGGTAGAGATGCGAGAGCGAGCGAGAGCACGAGAGTGGCAGGCGAAATGCCGACCGTTCGACTCACTCCAACTCCTTGCTGGATCAGGAGTAGAGTTTGGTTCTGGCTTTGGCTTTTGTTTTGCACGTTGCCCAGCGTAACGTAACTGTACACCGGAGCAGCGCGGATATTCGTGCTGGATTGGGATGCGTTTTCAAAACACATTAGGCCAGCAAAACCGCACACCAAAGCAGCAAAGCAAAGCAGCAAAGCGGCAAAGCAGCACAGCAGCGAAAAGCAAACAAATGGGAAAATGGCCACGGCGTCAGCGCAATACGTATACGCCACGTAGCGCCGACACTTTCGGAGCACGTGTCACCGAAGCCGGCACTCTCCCGCTTTCCACACTCCTTCTCTTCCTCTCTTTCGCTCTCTCTCTCACTTGGAACGGCCTGTTGTTCTTGCTTTGTTTACGCTGCTCAGCTGTGAGGACGAAAATGCCGTCGGTGCCGCAAAAAATCCATTTTAATCGCCAAAATTTGGACTGATATGTGTATGGTGTCCACCATTCCCCAATCCCAGCCAATCCGAGTCCCGCGGACTTGACCGGAAAACGGTCCGGCTGCCCAAGGTCGCCGCCGTACAACGTGAGTGAGTGTGCAATTGACATTTTTATTGGCATTAAGTGGTGCAGGGACAAGTTTCGGTTTCAGTTGTACTAGTACTTCCAGTACCAGTAATTAAAGCAGACATGAAGACGCGCCAAAAAAATAGAGGAAGGGCGTCTCGACCATGAAATACCCTCGGCTTGCCTAGCATTCTTTATGGATCTGAGTTCAGGGTGATTTTTTATATTTAAATTCAAGGGTTTTATCTTGGGACAGCAATCTCTATCTCGTATATTTTATAGGTGATATACTCGTTAAGCACATTGCATCTAAACGGAATTTCTCAGGTGTCAGGGTTTAAATATGTCCTTCGGAAACACTTCAACGAATAAGAGATACCCTTCTCTGTATCCTACAAATACCGGGTATAAAACACGCCGGGAGTGTTTGGGGTGTCGCGATTGTTCGGAGGTCCTTAGTTTGCCTGGTGTGTGTGGGTTGCATTGGAGTTGCGACTTTTGCGCCATGCCACGACATGCATCATGAATCACGCAAGTTCCGAGCACGCAAAGACAATGACGCCAGCTCCCTTCGCCATTTTTCGCACCACTCGTTGGGTGTCGAGGACGCATAACTCCGGGGTTTGTAATCCATAGTCGTCATCGCCGAACTATAGTTATAATAGATAAAGCAGCTACAACAGCGCTAGTTACCACCCCCTAGCCCCAGCTCCAAGTTAGATGTTCGCGGCATTTCCAAGGAAACTTTGCTCGTAAAAGCAAGAATAACTGTTAGCTTTCATGCTGTCTAACGGGGTCTATGGCATTTAGTCAGGTGCCCTGACGGATCCGTCGTCCGGAATCCGGAGTCCCAGCGATGAATTGAGGAGGTGCCGACAGCCGTTTGACAGTAGTAAAACTCTGTCCTTGGGGCATTTATTAAAATTTATATGCAACCGAAACTGTATCTGTGGAACTGGACGACAGCAGACACATAAACACTGAACGGAAATGAGGGGACCCCATAATAAGCATTCGATGTAAACAGAAGCTATCAATGTGGATTTTATTGCCTAAATGAGTTAAGCTTAGAATAGAAAATGTTCCGCAAAAATCGTAATTTCTGTGCACACACAAAGAAGGTATCATATATATTTAAAATATATAACATTGAGTTGTTGAAACTCGTACTGAATTCGTACTTGAGAATTTTAAGTGCCATTTAATTTACTGGTATTTATTACCGTTAATATGAAATTCCTCAGAAATACCACATCCTTCTATAAAATAATGAGTGTATTCTTAAGTCATTAATTATTTTAAACCAAATATTAACTACTTATAAATCAATAATAATCAAATTGCAGTTCTTAGTCCAAGTTTTTCCCAGTGCGCTACAGTTTAGGGTCCTTCCTCGAAGTGCGGTGTTGACAAACTGCTCGCAGAGTTTTTGGCTTCGGCGGCTTTTTGCCTTCACTTTGGCGACTTGGCGCCTCGTCCTTGGCATGAAGTTCGCTGCTGCTGGCCTTTAATTAGCTTTACTGGGATTACTCATACGACCCGGGGTCGGTTGGGGGCACAGAGGATAAAGTGGAGCCATTGTTTCAGTGCTGGCAAGCGGATGTGGCTGGTCAAACGTGCATGTCTGGCACGTGTTCGGTGTTCGGCGGGTTAAAGTTAAGGCGAGTCAGCGAGCCAGCGAGCGAGCGGTCTTAATGTCAGGGTCAATGCAGGGGCCCTTGCATGTGCGGCGTGGCCAAATCGTCGGATTTGCCCCCATATTTGAGGTATACACATATAATACATGCGGACACGTTGCATAAATCAAAATACGACAAGGGGAGAGACAATGGTTCGCTTTACAATGTAATGTTTTGTTGCCCAACGAGATAGGATATACAATATTTATTCAAAAGCAATTGGCCGGGCGCTTCTGTCGCCGACAGCTGCTCGCTGGGGACACTTTTGACGCACACACGTGGCCACCACATTCACTTACGGGGCACATAATGGATGGCGTCGTAATATATATATGTATGCGGTGGCCTTGCCACTGGCAATTAGAGTTATTTTCATTTGGGTTTCGGGGGGATATGTTAGGGGCACTGCAGTGTGTCCACGAATGGCTCAAAACCTGCATGAATAATACAGGTGCAACGTTGGGGCATTACTAGGGTTTGATTGCCGCTAAAACTCAAACAAAATCTTTTCAAAGAAAAATAACGGATGTGTGCCGTAGCTGTCAGTATTAGTATTTTTTAATCTTTGCTCTTAATATGGAGAGGTTTTTGAACGATGTTATTTCATAATCTTTCACGAAACCTAATTTATGATAGCACTGTTTGCATAGTATTAGGATTTTATTTAAATTGGTACATTATCTAGTATATTCTGCTATTTTATCGAACGACTTCCGATATTAGATATTTTGTTTCATTTAAAGGTAAACTTTTATCACAAATAATCGAAAGTCCTTATATAAAAGTAACGTATTTTTTTAGTTTTATAGCAGCCAGCTTGTACTTAGCATGAATGGTATTTTTTTGGTATTTATCCTCCGCTCAAAAGTCATGAGTCCTTCATAAGTTGCTTTAGTATGTTCAGCTGTAATAGGGGGAAAAATTCGCTCCACGATGTCTGAAAATATAAACGGTCTTACTGGTCACACTGCATCGCTGACTGCCGGCTGACAAAACAATTACAATTCGTTTGAAATAATTGGAAATGTCTACTTTTAAGCCGAAATTTCTGAAACCAGACACAGACGATGCCATATCGGATAGCGTGGGCAGTGAGCAGCAGTCCTCCGCCTTTGTCTTCAATGCCCACCACAATCTGGGACTCGTAGAGCAGGTAAACAATAGAGATAGAATATATGGCTCTTGGTGAAATTTACAAAAATTAACTATTTAATTTAAGCGGGAACGCTTGCCCATACGACAGTACCGGGATCAGATCCTGTATTGCCTGGAGAAGCATCAAGTGGTGATCCTGGTGGGTGAAACAGGCAGGTGAGTAAAAGAGATTATGGATAGCGAAAGGACTCCTCTTCATGTCGAATATTTTGGGTTCCTTCAGTGGCAAGAGCACTCAAGTACCACAGTATTTGTACGAATGGGGCTGGCACTCCAAGGGTCTTATTGGCATCACCGAACCCCGAAGGGTGTCCACCGTAAGTACTGCTCCTCATTCACAGAAAACCTGAAATAAATAGGAATCATCCCTAGGTCACTCTGGCGAACCGCGTGGCCCAGGAACGAGGCGAACTTGTCGGCGATACTGTGGGCTATGTGGTGCGTTTCCTGGAGCGGATGACCGCAGAAACCAAGATCAAGTTCATGACCGAGGGCATATTGTTGCGCGAACTCCTCGCCGATCCCCTGCTCACCCAGTACGGAGTCATCATTGTGGACGAAGCGCACGAGCGCAACATGCTCACCGACATGGTGTTGGGACTGCTCAAGAAGATCCTGCGTAAGCGTAGCAGCCTCAAGCTCATCATCTCATCAGCCACCATCGATGCGGGCTTCTTCAGCGAGTTCTTCAGCTGGCCAGGAGCCGGAGAGGTTAGTGTGAAGCTCAGCATCGAGGGACGCATGCATGCTGTGAGTAACTTTTACCTGAACGAGCCCTGCGCCGACTACGTCAAGGAGACCGTGGAAACGGTGTGGAAGCTGCACCAAAAGGAGCCGCCCGGCGACATCTTGGCCTTCCTAACCGGCCAGGAGGAAGTTCTAGAGGCTCTGGATCTCCTGCGTGAATACATAGCCAGTTCGGAGCAGCAGAACCTTAAGGTTCTGCCCATGTATGGCAGCATGTCGAGCACCGATCAGTTGGCGGTGTTTTTCACCCCGCCCAAGGGAGTCCGCAAGGTGGTGCTGGCCACGAACATAGCTGAGACCTCCATCACCATTCCTGGGATCGTCTATGTCATCGACTGTGGCTACGTCAAGGTGAAGTGGTACAATACCAAGACCTGCAGCGACAGCCTGGTGGTGGTGCCAGTAAGCAAGGCCTCGGCGGTGCAGAGAGCGGGCAGAGCGGGTCGGATGCGTCCCGGAAAGGTCTACCGGCTGTACACCAAGGCGGACTATGATGCCCTGGCTCCGCGACAGCCGCCAGAGATGCGGCGCAGCGAGATGAGCGGCGCTGTTCTTCAGTTAAAGGCTCTAGGCATCGCGAACATACTGCGCTTCGATTTTCCATCGCCGCCGCCTGCCCAGAATCTACTCTCTGCGCTAGAGACACTCTTTGCTCTTGACGCCATCGACGAGCAGGGGCATCTGACCAAGCCGGTGGGTTACCTGCTTGCCGAGCTGCCCTTCAGCGCCATGCTCTCGAAGATGCTATTCGTGTCCGGGCAGATGGGCTGCTCCGAGGAGATCATCACTATCATAGCCATGCTTCAGGTGCAGTCTGTATTTTCGCGTCCAGTCTCGGCGGTTGCCCAGCAAAGTGGACGCATTGCCCATCGACATTTCGAGGTGGCCGAGGGCGACTTCATCACGCTGCTGAATGTCTTCACCGGCTTTGTGGAGGAGGGCATGACCAAGGAGTTCTGCGGCCAGTACTACCTCATCTACAGGAACATGAAGCGGGCCTACGAGCTGAGGGAGCAGCTGGTCACGTTGGCGCGGAAGAAGTACGGCATTCCGATCTTCTCGTGCAAGGGCGACGTGGAAACGTTGTGCAAGTGCATCACCGCGGGGTTCTTTACCCAGGTGGCCTATCTGCATCACTCTGGAGTCTACCGACAGATCAGTAGCGGCACTGAGCTATCCATCCATCCCACCTCCACGCTGTACACGCTGTCCCAGGCACAGTATGTGGTTTACGGGGAGCTCCTCCAAACGACGAAGCTTTTCATGAACCATGTGACGGTGATTAAGCGGGAGTGGCTGACGGAACTGGCTCCGCATTACTACCAGCAGACCACGGTGCGGGATTAGCAGGATATAGGAAGTAGGAGCATTACCAAAGAAGAGTGAGTTTGTGGCAACTATTCCCTTTGAAAAATTATATTTTTACACATCTATGGCTTTTCTTCTTTAAAAATGTGATTGTCATATATTTCTCTTAACATTATAGATAAACGCCTCTTGAAAACAACTTATAAATTATAAATAATATAAACTTTTTAACTAAAGTTATTCCCACTTGCAGATCTAACCAGCGGCAACGCGACCACGTCCCTGGAACATCATCATAGACTCAGGGCCTCGGATAACGCGCGACATCAGTTCCCAGCACATTTTGGCGGGCAAGAGACTGAAAAGAAATGAAAGCCACAACTCAAATATGAACCTACGAAGGCTACGAACCCACTCACCATTTAAGAGGCGTCAGCAGGCGTATGGAGTTGGGCAGGACGCACCACACCTCGTTGCAGCGGACAGCGTTCTCGATGCGATCCGCCACATATTGGGGCTCTAGCATGGGCATCATGCGTGGACGAACGCCGGAGAACATGCCCGTGTTGATATAATACGGACAGATCAGACTCATCTGGATTTGATCGTAGCCATGAGCCTTCAGATCTGTTAGCAGACTTTCGTGGAAGCCGATACAGGCATATTTGGTGGCTGCATAGTCACTGCAACCGTAGGTGCCCAGCATACCAGTGACCGAGCCTACGGTGACAATATGCCCGCGATTATTCCGCATCATGTGGGGAAGGAAGGCCTTCACCGTCCAGTAATGCGAGATGATGTTGATGTTGTACGTGTTCTGGATAACCCGATCGTGCAGCTCCCAGAAGGGCTTGCAGCAGACGATGCCCGCATTGTTGATCAGTACGTCCACGGGTCCCACATCCGCCGTCACCTGGCTGGCCCGCTGGTAGACCTGCTCCCGATCTGAGATGTCCACCACATAGCCCTTGCAATTGTCAAAGCCATGCTTGGCCAACAGATCCACGGTTGTCTTGATGGCTGCACGGAAAATTATTGTCAAATCAAGCTAATCGAATTGTAAATGTAACAGCTTTCTCTCGCCGCCGGACCAGGGGTTTCTTGACCCGCTGTGCAGAAGCTGTGACCAAGCAATTAGCATGCTGGTGCGAAGCCTTAGTCCCCCTCTTACGCACCTTCTTGATTGATATCCCAGATGACAATGCGGGCCTGTAGTCGAGCAAAGTTGAGGGCTATCAAGCGACCAACGCCACCGCCGCCGCCTGTGATGAGCACCACCTGACCAGCAATGTTCTGTGGACAATAGAAGGGGAAAGTGGTTGTAGTTAATGTTTATTTGTACATACTTTGAGCTTAAGTTTTGTTCACACTTGTTAGGATTAGTATGTAAGCCTAGATCATATAGTTAAGGGATGCATATAGCCCACAGCAGAGATTAACTAACTTGCTACAATAATATATGATGTAGCTTAGTAAACTTTTAAGCTTTCTAGTATCATATCTTGTAGCCTGCATTATTTTTAATGCTTTTTAATTCAGCTTACCCACTATTTCCGTTTATTTCTCTTTCCCCAATTAATTTTGTACTCAAAAAAACACTGTTAACGCTCTAAAAATGAACACAACGTTGCCTCATTAAGGTTTTGAAGTGGAAAATAATATGCATAAGTCTGTACGCAAATCTATTTAGCATACGAAAAAGGTGCGACGCGCCGTGATGTTGCATTTAATGGCAGCATTTTGCATAAACAATAACAATCTTTTATTTTGGCATAAAACCGTCTTGCAATATCCGCTCGAAGCACTATAAAAGATGTGTATGTTGCAAGTATTTCTTCTGTGACTATTCCATTGGACCACAGCAAAGTTCAATCGAGCTGAACGAAACCTAATCCCCTACAGCCGCGGGAAGGAAGCTCTCTGAAGCAGTCTGCCAGGCAGGTCACAACTTTTCCTTTTGCCATTTATATGTGCAAACATGTTCCTTAGCCATTTCCTCACCGTGTGTGCGTGGAGCGTGCAACTAACTTAATATATACTTATAAAGCCCTAGAAACAGGCATTGCACACACAGATAGATGCGGAAAACTCGTTGTCACACTAAGGTGATTTCTGCTTTTGTCTTTTCCAGTCTCGAATATTTATTTTGGGGCAGATGAGTTTAAACCTGGCAAATGTTTATCCCGAAAACAGTAAATAGCCTAGGTTCAATGTCAGCTCACGGCCTGCTTAATTGAAAATCAAGCTGCATAAACCCGAAACATCAACAAGTATTCAGGCAAATATTTAAACAAATTTTTTAAGTGCCCGCGCAGGTAGCTCAGATGCCAAAAATGGTAAATAGAGAAGAGTTCATTCATGAATGAGCCAGCAAAGCGTGTGAACAAAATTACTTGGCCATCGAAGCGAATCAAAACAAAGCCGAAGATTTGTTTAAACTTTTTCGGCGCTTGTAAAGTTGCTTAAATTTAGACCATAAACTGAAGAGTATTCAAGCTTTAACAAAGAAATTAAATAAGCTATAAAAGTGCTCTTTTATGTGTAAAGAAATTTAGAGATTGAATCACTAAACAATTAAATGTAATTCAATAAAATATTTATTTAAAGAGAGTATCCTAAGTTCGATGTGTTTTATTTTTGTTAAGGCATGATTTGTTTTCATTACCACAAAAAATTGCGCGTGGCTCATTAGGGTTTGTGAAACTGCCAAAAACTGAAGTTTGATTAAAAAAAACAAGAGAAATGGCTTTGAGGTAGCTGTACGGTTCCGTTTGTTGATCTCGAGTGGCAGACTGGGAGCTGACTTTTCACAAACATCACATTTATGGGGGCGTCTTGGACTTTTTAAATTGTGCAATCAACGCCAACCCAGGGTCAAGATAGAAAGTCTATCAAAATTAAGTTTAAATTATGAACCTGACGATCCACGATCCGTTTACCTTTAACTTTCTAAAACGTTGCGGCAACAGCGTGTAGTAGAGCGATTCCATTATGTAAAATATAGACTTAAAGGCAAACACTATCAGGTCGAGGAAGAACTGAAGGAAGGCCTGCAGGGGATGGTCCATGTGGAGGAGTTCAGGTGTGGCAGTCATGGTGGAGGTGGCGCCCTTGGCAATTAAACGCGAGCGAGGGAGTTGCGATTTGGGTTCAGATTACTTTAATTACGTATTCCCTGCGCATGCGCGGCTGGTTTATGCCTGATTAGGGCGGTGGAGCACCACGCAAATGCACGTTTTGAGCACTTTTATTGCGGGACTCGGGCTTGCATGTTAATGGGGAAAATGCAAATGAAATTCGCTTGAATTTCTCTCTATCCTCCGCCGTCTCGGACTTCGATTCGCACAACGCGCCTATTATCTGAACCTTATGCTGGCCGGGGCCTCACGTCCGTCTTGGCTGGAGTCACAGTTTCGACTGAACGGCAGTGCAAAAAGCATAGAGCCTCGGCTCAGACCAGACCAGGCCGTCGATGTTTCTATTTTGTTGTCTTTTCCATTATTCGACGGGATTCACAATGGTCGAAATGGCTGCGCGATAGAAGAAATGGAAAACATTTGAGCACTTTCTTAACTTGGCTTTTGGCTCTTGGCTCTTTGGTCTTGGCTCTTTCGGGCCTAAGCGGCCAGGCCAGGCCAGCTGCTGGTGGGCCCCACTCGACCTGTTTCTTGGCTCATTTTATATTGTCTTAGTCGGTTCCGCAGAGTATTTGATTATTTTTTGGTGCCGAGCCTCCGCTTCTATTCGGGGCTCCAAACAGGTATGGATTTTGTCATTAAATACTTTTGTTTTCTAGCAGAATGACAGAAAATAGTTTGACCTACTTATTTAAATATGTAAACATGCCAGAAAGGTCTGGTAAACTTTAAATAAATGCTTTGAAATTTGGATTAAATGATTAAAATGATTAAATGATTAAATGATAATAAAATGATCAAAGAAAAATTATCACAAAGCATGGCTTATGAGGAACAAATTCTCCAAGTCTCCTTGGAGCATATTTTATGTTTCCTTATTTCCTAGAACTCGTAATAATTTTTATCTACTAATGTGGTCTGCATGCTAATTAGTATCTGATATCTGTACAATATAGTATTATCCCAAAGGTATACACAAAAAGGTTGAGATCTTTTTAGAAACACCTCAAAATAGGCAACGCACTCTGGCTTTATAAATTAATAATTCGATATCTCTATAACATCTTATCTTAATTTGTATTTATTTATTAAAGAAATAATTGAAAGATATTAAATAATAATAATATAATATATAATAATATAATAATAATAATAAATAATTAATATTAAAGCAGTATTTACAGCAGAAAATATTAAGAAGAAATAATTCATTAATAATCAATTAATTTCGTCAGTCTATCGCAACTATCAGGAAGTATTCAGATTATTCATATTATCGATACCAATGCCAATCAATAAACTACATCGGATTTACATATAAGGAAGTAATCAATGTAAGTTAAATATTTTTAAGCAATATTGTTTTTAAATGCATAGAATATATTTCATTATATTTTGATAACAAAGTATTTTTTCACATAAACATATTGTTATCAAGATGTTCTTGCTGGCATATAGAAAAAAAATCTTTGGAAATAATATATGTATTTATTTTTTGGGGTACTCTTCAGAATGTCGAAATATATTATATATTTTATATATTTATATTATATTATATAATCAAATAATCAGGAGAAAATATATGGAAGACGCATTGCCAGACTTAAATTTTTGTTTGTTTTCGTTACTCACTTTAACAATGGCCACCTCTTAAAAGACTTCAATTAAACTATGAACGTATATAATTTGGTACCCCAGGCCTCTCATTAATACGGATAAAATATATGTGTAGCTTTAAAAGCCCCCTAAACAAGATTAATATATTTTAAAAGGGATATATTATATATAAAAGGGATATATAATATATAAAAGGAATACATAATATAATATAATTTCTATATGATTTACAGCAGTGCCAACATTACAGTGCCGAATGCATTTCTATGTTTCTTGTGATATATTTTGTATTTCAAATGAATTGCAGTCTTATATATATAAATCATGATTTAAAGGTGCCATGAGGACAACATCAACAACCAATTCAATCACTTGGATAATATTTATTTATATTTATTCTAAGCAAAGAAACCATGAAATTAAATGTATATATTTATTTAGTTCCAGCATTGCTACGGATAATTTATATGTACCTCTCCCTTCTAAGACTGTTGCTCCATTGCACATATAATTGTTTAAATATCCAAGAATAATAAATAACTTGCAGACTTGGACTCTAGAGAGTAAACGCTCTATATGGCAACCTTTCTGTACAACACGGGTGGCCGCATGTGACCTATCTGTTACCTAAGTTTCGTATAATAAACTCAGATTTAAGATCGGAGGGCAACATCACCTTTGTGGGCCGTATCGATAGCGATTCCAATCAATGGCGGCGATTTCTGTCACGCGGCAATCGTCACGCGGCCAGCAAAACTACCGATATTTCGGCCAGGCGCTCATAAAGGCGGAGGAGAGCGACGGCCGCTCTATCGATACGGCACAATCCGACGGATACACACCAAGGCAAGGCAAGGCAGGCCCAGATACAGCTACAGCTACAGCTACAGATACACAGACACACAGATACGGCTACAGCTACAGCTACGTAGCGCACAGATACAGATACACGGGCTCGTGTTGGCTTCGCTCGTGTGCCTGTTTTATTCGTCGCCGCTCTTTGGTTGGCGTGCTGGGCTTCCGGGGCGGAGGGGCGGCCAGGGGCTGGGGACGTGGGAGCGCCGTACCGCTGGCCCGCCGTCCGCTGCTACAGTTTATTGGTCGAGGAGCGCTCGCCCGTGTTCCAGTTGGAACGTTGAAAATTTGTGTTGGTCGAATGACACAAACCGCTCAGCAGGCGCACAGGAGCGGCCAGATGGTGGTTGCCCTCCCATAGTTGGATGGCGGCTCTTATTGGCTGCCGTCGCAGCTGCTCATGGACTCCCTGTGTGCGCTGTTTGTCGAGTGATAGCGGTCCGGACGCCGTCAGCTGATTACTGTGACTGGTGCGCCGGTCGCAGACCAACCAGAGCGGCTTTAAAGCGGGGATATAATAACCATTACTGGCTAAGGTGGCCAAAAAGAAAACAAGCAAAACAACAGGCCAGACCGCTCCACGAAGAAGCCTTCCAGCGGAGACTCTCTGCAGCAGAAGCAGAAGAACTTCTTCTGCATTCTGCAGAAGAACTGGTTATATCCTGCCCCTGGCAGCCACAATTATGTGGGTGGAGTTCGTCGCGCCTTCATGCCGCATTGGCCATTGTTTGGCCATTGCATTCGATGATAGGTCCCGGGCCTATTGGCAATCAACATTTGTAATTGGCCTCTTGTCCAATTGACTCCCACCCTTAACCCCTCCGCTGCCTTAACCCCCTAAATACCCACCGCGCCCCGATAAAGTGTCTCTCGATTTTAAAGGGCGCGCGCAACAGGTGACGACTTCCGGTGACTTTGGCGGGGCCCTCTGGCTGGGTGTTAGAAAAATGAGGCCAGCAGCAAAGACATCGCCCGTTGGCTGCCGCCTTGCCTGGCCACAGCCGCCGCCGCTGCCGCCGCCTTCTCGGAATCACACTTTGTGTAGTGCGATTTGTTGTATCGCGCGTCATTTAACAGGCGCGCAGCGGAAAAAGCCGGCGGATTGTCGGCATTTTTGCAGGCCGACTTCTCTTTGGTCGATGTGGGTGCCGAGCGGGATGGCAGTACTGTGGCCGGCATTTCTGCAGTGTGCGAGAGCGGGATGACTGTATGGTGGGGAAGCTTTCGAACGGGTTCAGGTCTCCTCTGAAAGCTTTTATAGGTGGGTTGTGGTTTGTGATCGTGGTGTTTGATTTAATTTATTTTATTTTATTATTTGAACTAAAAGAGATATTTAAGAAGGAGGAAAACAGACCCTTAAGTCCCTATATTTCACATTAAAGATATTGTCTTGGATAATAGATATATGTACATTTTGTGTAAAGTTTTTAAAAAGAGATTGTATTTTGCTTTGGCGAATATTCAGCTGCCTTAATATATTTCCATGAACTTGACTTATTACTTGAGTGATTTTTATTTAGTATTTATGTCGGAGATTATCTTATTTATTATTGTTATTCCTAATATATATTACTATTATTTATTTATTATTTATGTTAATCAAATCAAAGTTTCAAAAATATTTTAGTTATTTTAGGAAGAATTGATTTTATGAGTTTATTAGATTCTCTAAATTGCATTTAGAATTTAAATTTTGTAGTGAAATTGAGTGTATATATTGAAAATCCTTAAGAAAGTTTCCCCATAAACAATATTTCTCCTTCCGTAAGTAAGTAGAATTATCATAATAAATAACATTAAAAACGAGGATTTACGTATTGCATTCTTCAAATAAACAGTTGTATTTAAATATATATATGTAATTAATATTATAGATTTATTAGAATTTAATTTTTTAACCTTCGGTCTTTTTTTTTATAATAGTAGTTTCTTAAATATTTACTCTTTAATGCCAATCCAAGAATTCAACGAAAAATAGGTAATAAGTATTTTGAACTTTCGATATCTTTGAAATTAAATTGTTAAACGGTTAAATTATTATTGAATTATGTAGGCATTTCAACAAATAATTGACTCTAAAATATATTTAATTAATCCCTATATCAACATTAATCATGTCTCAAAGTAGTTAGATTGACTTCCCTAGCGGAGTTATGATTATATGCAGTTCGAAGCCTTTTTAAGAGCCAAGCCCTTTCTATAATCTCCTGAATTTATCGGACAACAGTAAACTCAATATTTAATCAAGCGGCTAGAGAGGTCACACGTATTTACAACTGCAAATATTTAACGCCACTCGCAGCGACTTTAATTAAACAAACTCTATAAACTGAAGCGGAGAGCCGAGCTAAGGTCAGGCGGCACAGATGATAAATGGACCCATTAGCTATTTTTTGGAAGCGACACACTGTTGGCTTATATGGGAACCGATCTATTGGCTCTTGGACCATACTTTATATGTCGGAAGCTGAGTTCTCGCCTGACTTTATCCGACATTGCATAAACAGAACTACTGGAGGGGAGAGCTTGGCAGCTATTAAGTTAAACCCATCAATCTTGCTTAGCGCTAAACAACATCAAATATATAATTAAACATAACTTCAACACAAGCCTTTGTCTCTATAAATATTTATTTATTATTATAATACCTGTACATTAATTATATAATGCAGAAACATACGGACGCTTCGGAGTGTGGAATTCATTTAATTTAAATGAGATTAATGCTGCTGTTGCCTGGCTCTGTCTCTGCATTCGATTACAGATTATTTTTATTTTGTTCGGGTTTGGTATTATAAATATTAATGAAATATCGCATGAGATATGCGTTTGATTCGCTTGTGTCAGGTCTTTGAAATATAATCCCATGGAGTTGGAGTCGGGTTCCCCTTAACCTGTTCTCAGGCTTACACGAGACGAGAAATAAAAAGTCGAATATGGTGGGGCTTAAATAAGGCAAAATGTCAGTCATAAGACACAAAAATATAAGCTAAAGGTGCAATGAACTAAGACAAATAGAAGTGAGAAATAAAAGTGTATTTCTGTTTGATTTTTGGAATATTTTTTGGGCATGAATAGGTAAAATTGTTTGATGGATTTGTTCATTTAAGCGAATACCTTTTTGGCAATTAATTTGCTGACATAAATCATTAATAATGGAGGGATCTTTTCAATGAGTTCTAGTTAACTGAGATAACTCATCAATGAAAGGCAATCTGTGATTCATATTTAAGTTACTTTTAAAGTATATAATCAGTATATCTCTTGATTGATATGTTTACTAATCAGAGAGCAGAAGCTCTAGTTCTTTATAAGAATATATTTGATAGATCAAACACTTTTAAAGTTAGAAGCAGGAAAGAATAGATTTCCAAGCTCTTATCAATGGGTTTAGGCACTAATTAGTAGTTCTACCCAACAGAATACTGGTTTCTTTATTTTTCCCCTATTTTAACCCTTTTTTTCTTGGAAAACCCTTTTGAAATATGTGGCTGCTTCCGATGTTTATGAGCCTCTTGTCTTTTTGGGCTCGCATCGGAACCAGTCACATGCTTAATGGTTCTGTCACGACCAGGCCGCGTCTGAGGCTGCTTCTCTTCGCTCGGACAACGTCATCGAGCTGGCTATATATTGGCTATATACATTCACTTTTCGCATCCGCGTTATCGCCGGGGCGACAACAGCAGCAGCAGCAACAAAGTCGCCGCCGCGATTCAAGAAGAGTGCTCTTCATGGTACTGGTAACTGGTACCTCGTACCTCGTACCTCATGCCTCGTACCGCGTACCTCGTACCTCTGGTACCTCGCACGCAAATGTTGTTGTCGCCGTCGGTCCGAGATCTGCTCCGCTCAAGGTTGAGGCAAACTGGTATCATCATCCACATGATTGGACGATCTCTTGTTTTTTTTCGCCGAAAGGTACACAAAAAACAAAACTTGAGCTATAGGTGTGATCTTTGCCTTGGGTTAATCTTTTAAATACTACTTTTCACACTGTATTTACTCAATGTTAATTTTTTTAAGCATTTGTTGTATATATTTCAAGATAAAGTACTTTATTAGATTTGAATTTAACTAAAACAATGTTCAATGCTTACATAATAAAATATGTAATGCACAGATATATGCGGGAACGTGCTTCCCAAAATTTCATTATAATTGGTTGATAAACATATGAGTTATTAAACAATAAAGTTGTAAACTATCTGTCTATCTCGATCGCACACGTACGTTCTCTTGCAACATCATGGTGTTGCCCAACATGTACCTGGCAACATATGTCTAGCAATAATTTAATTAAAGGCATAGAGCTTTGGATGCCGGGTATGTTATATTTTTTTCATAGTAGATTTAATCCTGCTTTAAACTCTAAAGGAGATTTAATATTCTTTTTTTAATATATATAATTAAGCCTTATTTTAGTATAAGATATTTCTCCCTGTGTTCAGCAGAGCTGCTAAACTGTGGACGATCCGAGGCGAGATTGTGGCCGCGGTTGGCACGAGTCGCCGTGGATTAATTAATATCCATGTCCAAGAAGATGTTCTCGGGGACTGAGCCAGCGAGCCAAAAAACTAGAAGCCTTTCGCTTGTCCCATAAATCTGGTTGGATGTGTGTGCTACTGCGATATATCGCCCTTGAACCGACGCCAGAATCGGAGAGATCAAAAGCCATATGGTATATGGTATATATACTCTGAGAATTCTGTGTGTGGCAGACATTATCTGCGTACATTATTGTAAACAATAAAATTGTAGTTAATGACTGCACGGAATGCACTTAGCACTTCTTCAACTGGCCCGCTGGCTCGCTGTTTCGCGGTCTCTGCCCATTGGTGGTTATGATTTATGAACAATTTCTAAAGTGCACTTGTTTGACCGCAGAGACTAACAACACAGGTTGGACGGGTCTGTTAATTTCTGCTTTGTTTTTGTTTTTTCCCCACGACTTTTCGATTTTCAAAATGTAATAACATTTCGAGTCGACTTGGCACGCATCTCGAGGGGATTGCAGAGAGGAGAGTGGAGTGGCGAGCGGAGTGGCGAGCGGAGCGGCAGACATGTGACGAGATCTGACAAACGGCTGTGAGAGATCCTCTGAGGCTGCTTCTAATTCTGCTGACAGATGAGGTCGCCCCCAACGCAGTTTGCGGCTTGTGTGTGCTCGGTGTGTGGTGTACGGTGTGTGGTGTACGGTGTGTGGTGTACGGTGTGTGGTGTGTGTGCAATGACTAAAGAAACGCCAGCAAAGTAAACAAAGTGGAAACCAGCCAACCCTGAAACTGTTAAACGGACTGCAGCCGCGGCATGAGCAACTGGGCAGCATCATCATCACCGGCGACCCATGAACTTTACACAACGCAACTTGCCTCTTTTTGGCCAGCCACCGATGGGGCTGGGTGGGGTTGAGCCCGGTTGCTGGCCAATATTTGTCTGGCGGCAACAAATGCGTTGCAACAACCCAGGTTGCAGCAAGAAAAAGGTTCATCAGCGTCGTGATTGCTGGCCATGTTTTCTAGGGAGTTCAAATGGGGTTCAGAAACAATTTTAAGCTGATTTAAAAAATCGGGAAAATTACGATAGCCTCTTAAAAGTTAATCTCCTTTTGTTACTACCTTAAGAGTTTAACTATTCTCTAAATTATTTGATTTAAACAGTAAATATAATGTGATAAAAGCATTCAAATGCTGTGAATATATATGACGAGTATATTAAATAAAAACCTAAAGACGTCGTTCTGCTTAATTGAATGAAACTAGTTTGTGTTTTTGCATTTGGATTCTATTTATAACAGGTTGAATTTCACAAACTAATGCATATAAGATTAAGGAACAGCCTTGATGCTACCTCTAGATAAAGTTAAATTAAACCAATAAACCAGAAATACGGCTTGTGAATGATGATAAGAAGCGGTAAGGAGCGATTAAACATGTAAATATATATACTTCTGTGCAACAATAACAAAATATGGCTGAAATATCTAAAGCACAAGTTTGTATAATCAGATTAAGCGCTCCAAAGTAAGATATAATCGAATTAGGGCGTCCCAACAATGGAGTTGTTGAATTGTTGAAGCATTCAACAAAATTGGTGAACTACTAGAATCAGATCTCTGCGAGAAGGCAATCGCCCCAAGGTTCGCATTCGCGTTCGTTGCCTAAGTCTTTTGTTGTGGCAGTTCTCATCTCCTCCAAGCGGAAAACCATCGGAGGACTGACTAGGCGCTTCTGATTTATGACCACAGCCAGCCGTGGCTGGTGGAAGCATATGTTCAATTGATTTCATAAGCATGACACCCCAACGGCTGGCTGGCTGGCAAACGAAAATTAACTTTTGCCTTATAAATATGCAACTTCCTCCACGACGGCGGCCGACCGATGCCTGTGCTAACTGGCGGACGGACGGCCATATATCTGTGTGGATGATGATGATGTAAAGACTACAGCAACAAGAAATATGAAAAACTGAATGTAAAACACATAGAGACAGGCCCAGGCGCAAATTATGCAAAAGTTGCACACAACGAAATTTGTAAATAAATGTCACGTTTGTAAAAGGTGTGAAGACTTAAAGAGACACTTATTAAATACATATTTTTCTGTATTAATTGTAGCTTAAATAATAAATAGTAATAGTTCATGTTGATCAAACCCTTAAATTGCTATATAAATGTGTATACTTAATGTGCTATTAACCGTATTTAATATTCATAAATAACAAAATTTTTAATGTGAAGATTTAAAGAGACACTTTTTAAGTACATAATTTTCTGTATTAATTTGAGCTTCAAAATAGTGATAGTTAATGTTGATCAAACCACTTAATTGCTATAAAAATGTGTATACTTAATGTGCTCTAAACTGTATTTAATATTCATAAATAACAAAATTTTTAAATAAATATCACGACTGTAAAAGATGTGAAGATATAAAGAGACACTTTTTAAATACATAGTTTTCTGTTTTAATTTGAGCTTAAAAATGGCTTATTAAAATAGTGATAGTTAATGTTGATCAAACCCCTAAATTGCTATAAAAATGTGTATATTTAATGTTCTATAAACTGTATTTAATATTCATAAATATTTTATATATTGCTTGGCTCTTTTTAATGTAAGCAGATCATTTTATATTTTTACGCTACACATTCATTAGTAAGCTCCCTTGTCTAATATTTTTCTCGCTGTGGACTTATTGCTTATGTAGATTCACCGGGATGGGGCCAGAGATTCTGTGTAATCAGAGATCTGCATCCGCATCTGCCCCTGACTGGCTGACTGGCTGACTAACTGCCTGACTGCCTGACTTACTGTCTGGTGAACAATTCCGCACACACCCTCTTTTCAGCTTTTCAGCTTTTCAGCGTTTATATAATTTGTCAGATTTATGGCGCTGATTGGACAAATGGCGATGGCGATGGCGATTCTAAGGCAGGAGGGTGCCTGGGCCCTCCGCCTCTTGTGCAATTAGCCCGCCGGTTGCCGGTTGTTGTTTATGCTGGCATTGTCTTGGGGGCCCCGAGAGGCATTTAGTACAACCAGACGAGTGGGGGGCGGGGTCGGGGCCCTCTGGGAGGAGGTCCATTCATAAGCGGCCGCGGAGATTCTTTGGCTCTGTGTGTGAGCCATAGAGTGATATGTGGGTCAGAGTTTGCTGTACTGCGAACTTTTCGCAATCATCTCTTGGCCTGTTGTATCGTTTCGTTTATTTGCCGTCTGCTGTTTTTTTTTTTTTTTCGCTTTTCGCATATGGAAAACTTTTGTCACGTTTTCCGTGACGAATTTAAAATGCGCCCGGGCACTTAATTCTTTTGTGTCACAACGAGCAGAGAGCGTTTTTCGTCTTCACATTTTGCACAGATGCGCTAAATTGCAGACATCAATCATCTTGATATTTTTGTTGCTGTGGCTTCTCCTTTTTTATTTTTTATTTTTTATTTTATGATTCGCTCATTGCGTAATCTTGGTTCTTCTTCTTGGCTTCACACTTAGCGCCTGAATAAAAGGCTTTGATTTTGGTTTTGGTTTCATGATTGCCGATGCTTTGCCGTAGCTTTGCTGCGGAGACTCTCGGCAAGGTCTTGATTAATTTGTTGCCAATCACTTTTCGAGTGTGTGTGTGACAAAACGGCCAACGCACACACACACACACACACACTCACACACACACAGGCGAGCCAGCGGCATTTAAATCTCAACTAATGTGTAAATGAACAAGCGACGGCCTCTTGGGGTCAAATTTGGCAACATTTCTCATCTGCCGAGCGGGCAAAACCATTTAAAAAGTATTACTTTTTGTCCATTTTTTTATTGTTATTTTTCAATTTTTTTCCCATTTGCCGCGGCCTAGCTTCTTGGCCGTAAAAACAAGTTGCAATTACGCTCCTCGCCGGCAACCTTCACGCATTCCCCAGATGCCAGATGAGTTGACCCATTCAATGTTAATGATAGAAATTCTATACGGCCAATCAATGCTGGCCCCTGCCGAAAAACCGCAGGAAAAACTCTAAGTGAGCCAAAGTTCAAGCCAAGCATCCGAAATCCAATCCAATCCAATCCGATCCAATCCAATCCAATCCCATCCAATCAAATCCCATAATTCGAGCTAAGGTCAGCCGCAGGCCATTCTTTGTGTCGGTTGTTTAAATAGATTGATTATTTTGTTGCTATTTGTGCTGGTGGCTCTGTGCCATTGTTGTTCCAACAATTTGCATCTTGATTGTGCGATGTGTTTGCTTTGTCTTGTGTGGAATGCACAAAGAGATAAAGTTCGAGGGAGTTTCAAAAACTAAAGCTAGGAAAAAATATTTTACAAAATGCGAGGAAATTATTTAATATGGGAAATGTTACTTCTTTTAGTCCATAGAGCGCCAAAAAATAATTAAATCGTTGATTTTAGCCTTTAATTGATATAAATTCATCAAAACTAAAACCAAGAAAGTATATTTAATATAATGTAATAATTATCTTTATTTATAATAATGCGAGGGAATTATTTATCTTGTTTTATTGGGAAAAATGTGAATTCTTTTTGTCTTTAGTGTGCCAAAAAATAATTATTTACTTTATTTAAGCTTTTAATTGAAATAAATTCATGATTTCATTGTTAGTTGTGACTAGATCAAGTGGGAAATGCTACTGATAGGCCGCTTAGAGGTGGGAAATAACCGATACGGATGATTGCTTCGATAGTTCTAAGCATAAATTCGATTTAATGGTATCGCTTTTAGCCATATGTTCCATAAGTTCACAAAATATTAATGCATAAATTGGAAAGATGGTGGCTTATACATTTAACTCTCGAAATTGAAAGATAGATAGTGAAAAATGCAAGGAAATATATCAATATATATATATATCTATATATTGTTATCTAAGCATTAAGCAAGTTTAAAACATTGATGAAAAATTTCGATTTTGTAGTAAAACTTTGATTTATTTAGTACTCATAATATCCTCAATATTAAAAGTTTTTCTTTAGATAAATTCCTTATAATTTTTCTATATTTAAGAAAACATGTCCTTATGCTGACAAGATACCTGTATTAAATATATATTTAACAGCTTTTAAAACCAAGTTAGTGTAAATTTCTCAGTCTCAACATTGATTTTCTCCAAGTGTACCTCTCAAACGCATCGCAGTGAAGCGGAAGCTGCGCTGACTCTGCTTCAGATCTGCTCGAGCTGTCGACGGGTGCTTCCGCGCTCGGGGCAAGCTGATCTTGTTTAAAGTTTCGCATTTTTCCACTGTTATTTGTGTGGATTTTGTGTTATTTTGATTTGGCTGAACGCCTTTTGATGCTTCTTTTTTCGCCTTAGATTATGGAAATGCGGCAGGCGGGCAGAAAGGCAACATCTGCGCATGAAAATAAAGCATATATTGGCTGTGGCCACTCGCCGGCCTATTGTAGTTGCAAAAGGTTATGTGTTTCATCGAAGCGAAGGTCGAGCGCCGCATAAAACTGTCAATCAGATCGACGGGCTCACGCTGCGTATTAGTAACCAGAATCGTCTCTGGGCGGCCGATGATTAAGCCGACTTAGCCAGCATAGTTTCTCAAGTCAGGGGATTGTTCACGCTGCCTCCAGCGGTTTTTGAACCCCAGCCCAAGGTCGGGCGCAGGAAGTGCAGTCAGTGTGCAAAAATCAGAAAAAACCCGAAATCAGGGGCCGCTTCAAGGGCGACAATGTGCAACAACTGGAAATGTAACAAAAACATCGACAACGGCGGATGCAGCAGCTGCACAGCGGACAGGGGGACGGGCACTGCGGATGTTGCAAGTAGCGAGAGGCGACGAGAACATGAAAGACTTCCCCTTGAGACGCTCCAACACTGAGTGTTAATTGGGTTTTACCAGCTAAAGGAACACTCGCAGAGATCTGGAACAATTTGAGAACAAAGAAGTATTTGTTTTAGATAATACAATATTTTTTATAGGCCGCAACTCAGGACCAAAATAAATGTAAATAGTCTGGAAGCTATTCTTCATATTTTCAAGCTTATTTCTCATTATTTTTATATTTTTTTTTATTTATTTATGTTTTAACTTTTCTCTAGCTAAAAACTACTGTTTCTGATTCTTTTCTTCAAATTTTTAAGCTTATTTCTTATTATTTATTTAATTTCTTTGGCTTATTTATGTTATAACTTTTCTCCAGCTAAAAATATATATTTTATAAGCCACAAATCAGCTTAAAAATAAATATAAAGCATGCTGGAAGCTGTTCCTAGATCTTTTCTTCATACTTTTAAGCTCATTTCTTAATGTTTAAATATTACTCCTGCCACAAATATATATTTTATAAGCCTCAAATCAATTTAAAAATACTTATAAAGCATGCTGGAAGCTGTTTCTAGCTCTTTCCTTCATATTTTAAAGCTTATTTCATATTACTTATTTAATTTTCTTTGCCAATTTATGTTTAAATACTACCCCTGCCACAAATATATATTTTATAAGCCACAAATCAGTTTAAATTTAAATATAAAGCATACTGGAAGTTGTTTCTGATTATTTTCTTCTTATTTTTAAGTTTATTCCTAAATACCTTTTCAATTTACTTTGCCAATTTATTGTTCAACTTTATTCCAGCCAAAATTGTCACATGAAATAAAAACGTAAGACATAAATCTGGACTTAATAACACCTCTACACACATAACCGCCACTTAAATGCACCACATTAATTGCCCTAAAAGTCACCTGACTTAGGCCCACTTAAATATTTCTTTGGAGGTAGCGCTAAGCGATCGTAAAACTAATTAAATAACGCTGCCAAGAGACCAAAACCATGTGACTCAGCCACCTTTGATCTCCGCGTGGAGGGAATAGGCCCCCGGACTTCCTCAACCAGTACATCCTTGATCTACCAGCCACTGAAAGTTTCCCAAGACTGACGCGTTTCGTTTTGGATTTTTTGGAGTCTTGAACCTCACACTCGCCAGCTAAATATGTAATTAATTTGGTGTTAGTGCTAATCTGGTGGGCCAACACAATTCACGGCTCTTGCATTCAGCGCGTCCCGCCCCAAGGCAACGCCATTAATAAGACTAATTAAAATATGCAAGGGGGGAGGCCGAGACAGAAGCTGGAACTGGAGCTCGGGCACGCCCCGCCGCCTGGGCGTGGATCGAATCCGCTTTCAAAATTAGTTTGCTATTAAAGACGGCGACTCTAAATGGCAAACAAAGTGCCACCCAGGCAACGCGTCCGAAATCATCTTCATGGTCAATTAGCAGACAACAGAAATATGACAGAAACATAAAAAAAACGTAAAAAACGTAAAAAACCGAGCTAGTAAAAACGAGCCAGCGACGAAAGCCAGCTGAGGTTAAACATTTGAGCTGTCCAAGTTCACGGGTTCAGATCCCAGTCAAAATGTCAAGTTGATGATGACAATTAAACAGGATTAGCGAGCGACTTGAACTTTCCCCCGCGCGAATGACGCATTGCAACAGATTTTAATTTTTTCAAATTTATTTTCAGGCGGCGGCGGGAGGGGATTCACTCGCGCCAAAGTCGCACTAAATAAATTACATAATCAAGAGAGCCCAATTTGCATATTGATGAGCGAAAATAAAAAGCAAACATAAAACTGTTTTCAGAACAATCTCTACCCAGATCCGGCTGGCACCGCCAAGCACACACGGCACACGGCTCAGGGCGGGGGCGTGCGGTGAGCTATGGGTCCTTTCCCCCAATCGCCGCCAGTTCATTCACATGGCAATTAAAATTAAAATAAAGCAAAGTAAATGCCTGAAGAAGACGGAACCCATCGAACCGCTTTTTGGATTTTTTGAAACGCGTGCGTGGGGCAGCCAGCGGCAGCGCGGAAGCCGAAAGAAGAAGTCAACTCATCAGCGCCTTAGTGGCATTTCGAAAGGCTTTTCAAGATCAAGGCCTATACCAAAAAAAAAAAAAAGAAAAAGAGAAGTCAAGACAAACACTTTACCAAAAATTGATATATGAAGCATGCCGGAGATGGATGCCAGCTTCGGTTTTTGTTGTCTTTGCATAAATACATTTCGAAATAACACAAAACTACGGAGCTCGAGTTTCTAGTGCCTGGCACTCGGCAGCAACAACTACTTAATGGATCTGCGGCTATAAAAATTATCAAACTACAGTTTCAGCCACGAACACAATAGTCCGAGAATTGCTTTAAATAAAAAGTAAATAAATAAGAGAACAAAAAAACCAAGAACGAGGCTCACATAAATATTTATAGACAAAAGTTGTCGTTGTCTAAAGATGTTCTGAGCAACTCATCTCAGAGCCAAGTTGCTGCTGCGGCTGCTGCGGCGGCTGCTGCTGCTGCTAAAGCTTCGCTGCAGCTCTGAAGCCGCTGCTGCTGCTGCTGCCGCCGTCGACGTCCGCCGTCGCCGTGCCAGCTTTTCAAAGCTGCACGGCCAAGTTGTTGGTGGCCGGGCGGCGGCGGCGCGACTATAAAACAGTTTGCTGCTGCCAATTGACTTTTGTTTTCGTTTGCGTCTGGTCTCGTCTGGTTGTCTGCTTGGACAATTCGGCGACTACAGAATATATAGAAACCGAGTGCTGTGCAGTGTTATTCCAAAATAGCAAAGCAAAGGTAAGCAGCCGAGCCGCGGCCAAGGATATACAGTGCACTACTACATACGACTATACTACTATACTGCTATACTACTATATATGCATGTGTGTGGACAATCGAAGGACTGTGCAAAAGCCATAATGTGACAATGAATAATCGCTAAAAAGTGTGCCGTGAGCTGTTCAAGGATATCCGAAATCAAATGGAAATAATGACAAAAAATCCCCTCGGAGACCAGAAGCCAAGATAACTTAATTAAAAGCTGGCGCGGAGGGTCTTTAGTAAACGAGTTTGTTTCCCAAGTCTTTCGATTCAGAACTTGCTTAGAAAACAGTTCGTTGCCTAAGTCTTTCGATCCGGAACTTGCAAAGGAAATAGTTCGTTGTTCAAGTCTCTCGTTTGAGAGCTGGTTCTGAATACAGTTCGTTGTCTAAGTTCATTTCATAGGCCAGTAAAGAAAAGAGTTCGTTGCCTAAGTCTTTCGCTTGGGAGCCCAGGTAGATACGAGTTCGTTGCCTAAGTCTTTCGTCCAAGAACTCGCTCTGAAGACCCAAAAAAAAAAGAGTTCGTTGTCCAAGTTGTTCTGAATACAGTTCGTTGCCTAAGTCTTTCGTTTGAGAGCCTAACAAGAAAAGAGTTCGTGACCCAAGTCTTTCGTGCTAGAACTTACTAGGAAAATAGTTCGTAGCCAAGTCTTTTATGGCTTAAAAAACAGTTCGTTGTCTGAGTCTTGCCTTTAAGATCATACAAAGAAGAAGTTCTTTATTTTCTGACCACATGAAAAGGGAATTTAATTATTAATTAGCATACAAAAAAGCACAGAATTTCCACAATAAAATAAATTAATTAAACAACGAGTTAAACATATAAAACAGCTTCCCACAAATATAACGTTTGCGCAAGAGCCGCGCACATGAAATTTTCCATCACCCATAACGGTCGCTCGAAGCCGCAAGAGACGAGGCATAAAGCCCACTCTTGGCCCGTAATTTGGCCAAAAAGCCACCACCAAAAGGGCACTGAGCCCGCCGTAGCATCTACGGGTATTATTAAATGCATCATCGGCTCGACGCGTCGCTCGGAGTCGCTCCGCTGATTGATTAACATGCATGAAACAAGAAATGGACAAAGCGGCTGCCCGATGGACAAATTACAAAACGCAACAAATGAACAAACAAAAGCAACAGAAACAACGAAAACAACGAAAACCCAGCAGCAACAAAAACGTAAGGCGGGATATTGAAATGCATATTTCCCAAGCTTTTGAACTCTTCAGTTTTTTGGAAATGTCGCTGTCGAAAATGAAATCAATAATAAGCGGGCCGCCGCAAGCTGAAGTCCACATTTCATTATGTATTGTTACCAAATTAGGCGCTGATAAGCGGCGTCGTTAATGATTTATAGTTGCCAAATCGGCGGACACAGGCGATCAAATAAATACTGGCGATAAGCATCGCCAGACACGCAATCGCCGTCGAATCCAATTAATATGCATCGATTTCCAAGCCAAGCCAACTGGATCCAAGGGGACATTGAGCTCTGGGAATTGCATTAGCATAAGGAGGAAGGAACGGGTCTTAATTAAAATGTGGCCAGTGGTGGGTTCTAGCCAAAGCGGCACGCAGCGTCTGAAGAGCCAGGCGATAAAAAGTCAATAAAACCAGTTAAGGTCAGCACCGGGCTTATGCTTGTGTAATCAACATGTTTGCGACGGCTGCTGCTGCAGATGCTAAATATATTTTCATTTATGAATAATGTGATGTGCTGACGTCGCTGCCGATGGATGCTTGATGCTTGATGCTTGATGCTGATCACGTTGCCGCTGCGCCACAATAAAAATCGAAAATGAAAATAATAAAGTTTCAAGTGTCGTCGATGGCTGCGGCGATGCGAGATGCCATCGTTTGGCGGTAGTTTTTGGTAGTCACTGTGGCACTGTGTCAGTGGCCGCCGGGGGCAACCGGTTGCGCATCCTTGACATAAAAACCGATCTCGATCTCGCACGCCAGCACCAGCACCAGCGCCAGAGCCAGAGCCAGAGCCAGCTTACATCTTTGGATCGCCAGCGAGCCAAGCGAGCTGGAAATTTATACGAAATTGCGTATACGCAAAAGGGCGCGGCGCAAGGCGGCGGCTCTTTATCGCCCCGATAATCGTGTTCAAATTTATGTTAATGACAACGTGTTAACAATTTGCATATCTGCTTGTAGTCTGGATACAGACTTGCCAAATCGCACACTGAATTCCTCGATTTGCCTTCTGTTTCTGTTACTTACCTCTCCTTACCTTCTCCTCTTTTTTTGCAGATGAAAGTCACTTTGGCGTTAGCGACTTTCTGCGTGGTGGCGGCCTGCGCCAATGCGGCCAGAACCACAACCACCACAGCGACCAAGCCGGGTCGCTTCCTCTCACTGCCCGTGCCCGCCAAGTGCGCTAGCCGTAAGTACTCCCTACTCATCCATTAGCTTTAAGCCATCCCCATCCCCATGCCCATGCCGAAAAGTAAAAGTGACGAATGCCGCCAGAATATTAAGCGGCTTTTGGCTGCCAAGTTTGCACTTGAAATGGTTTGGCAATGCTACGTGTGGGTGTAGCCACAACTATGGCAGGCTGGCTTTATTCAGGGGGTGCCCGCTGAAGGTCGCTGACGTGAGCTGGGAATTTGTGTAGTTTGCAGTTTAAGCCCGCTTTCTTTGCCCGCCTTTTTCGTAAGCAAAAATTCAGTTTAACTTGGGGAAAAGCAAAGCCTTAATTACTAACTAGTAACTGAAGACTTTCAACTACTAAGTTCTGTTCCCTCATTTAAAATAGATTTAAATTCTTTTAATTAATGAAAACTCTTACAAAACCCTCTAAAAGTAGCCGCAAATCCTCAGTGTACTATTCGATCTTAGCTCTCAATTATATTTTCAAAGTGGTTGCCCGTAAATGGTTCAGCTGAAGTGGGTTTTCCTCATCCAGTCAGCAAGTCATCGCCAGAGATTGCAAACATTGCATCAGGGCAACGGGTAAACGGGTAGACGTCTGAACAATAGCATCACCGCCGCTGCATATCCGGTACACTAATGAACACTTTGCAGTTATTGCTAATTAGACAAACCCTACCCAAGTCACACTGGGCTATACTATATTGTATATACTATATATGCAGGTATAGAAACAAGCCGTTAAGCATGCAACTTAATTTTTGGGGCGTCACCGAGTCGCCTATCCAGTTTTTCGAGGTGCCATTTAGATCTTTCATCTCTTTGAAAATTTCCAGTTATACAAGCGCAGCTTTTTAGGTCCCCGCAATAGGTAAATCACCTGATTACCTGATTAACTATTCCGACTTAATTACCTTTTTTTCTCCCGGGCATGCAGTGGCTCTGGATAATTAAGATTCGAAAAGGCTTTTCCAGGGGAGTAGAGAGATGCCAATCGCAGAGCGGGGAATGCGGCGGCTTCTAGGCTGATTATTATGCAAGTTGCGGCTTTTAGATTAGGAAAAATATGTGGTTAAAGATGGGTTTTGGCAATGCGGCTCTGATTGCCTTGACCCGCGCACAAAAGGGCCAGAAATGTGGGGAAATTGCCAGAGACAGCCGGCAAAATAAATAATAATGTGCAAACAATGGCAAATAAGGCCATTATGTTGGGGCTTAGGCCAGTTCGGCGCCCGAGGGGAGTGGTGATTGGTTGCAAAAGTGGCTTAAAGTGCGGCTAATGACGCGTGCCAGCGCAGCTGTGGCAACAGGCGCTGCTTTTGTTGGCTCTTTGGATCTTTTGCTCTTTTGCTCTTTGCTGCCTTTTTTCTGCTTTTCAAGCTAATCAAATGGAAGCTGCTGCTCCACGGCAGCTTGGGCTTCACTCAAGTGAAACAAGTTCGAGGATGCAGCAGCGGCGGGGCTTCCCATTGTTGTCCCAGAGAAAAACAACACACAAAGCAGCAAACCTTTTGACACCGCCAAAGGAAAGCGGAGGACAGCCAAGTCCGGGGCGCGCAGAGCAAAGAAGCATGCTGCATAAATCGCACGGATTGCGTAACCCGCCGCCGCCGCCGCCGCTGGCCGCTGGCACCCGAGGAAGTTGTGTAAGGCCCGGGGCAAAGTCTGTTATTTTTATTTTTGGCGCTACTTGCTTTCGGTTTCGTTTTTTCGCGACTTGGGGCAGGCTCCGAGACATTGCACTGCGGAGTCCAAACTGAAGATGAGGCTGCAGTTGGCAGAGGAAACCGGTTGGCAAAGACCACACCCACACGGGGAGAAATATTGAGACAAACTTGACATTATTTGTGGAGATATTACATAGTAAATATGGTTAAATATTATTTGAGAGAGTCTTCAAGGAACTTTAATAGAATTTAGAAGCTTCAACACATTTTATATGCCAAGTATTCACCTATAACCTTTTTTAAAACCAAAGCAATCCGTTCTAACTTGCAATCCCATCTCCCTAACCCTCCCCAGGTCCCAAGGAGTTCTCCTATCGCGGCAAAAACATGTTCCTAACCACCCACGTGCCCGCTCTGGCCAACAAGAAGGTCGACTGGCTGGATGGCCGCAACCTGTGCCGCGAGTACTGCATGGACCTGGTCGCCCTGGAGACCCAAGAGAAGAACAACCTGATCTTCCGCGTGATCCAGCAGAACGATGTGCCGTACATCTGGACGGCCGGCCGCATCTGTGACTTTGCTGGCTGCGAGAACCGCCCCGATCTGGAGCCCAAGCACGTCTATGGATGGTTCTGGTCTGCAACCCGCGAGAAGATCCAGGCCACCAACCGCATTCCTCAGGGCTGGGGCTACAACCCCTGGTCTCAGACCGGACACAAGAAGCGCCCGCAGCCGGACAACGCCGAGTATGACATCAACCAGACCAAGGAGCAGTGTCTGTCCGTGCTGAACAACGTGTACAATGATGGCATCGCCTGGCACGACGTGGCCTGCTACCACGAGAAGCCCGTGATCTGCGAGGACAACGAGGAGCTGCTGCGCTATGTGGCGGCCACGAATCCCGGCATCCGTCTATAAGCGGTCCGCGCTGTTTGCCTAATTTTAAAGCTACTTATTATAATATTCCTTAAACACGAGTTTTTGTATCATTTTTGTTTGTATGATGTGAAAACGGAAGAAAGCAAGACAAATAGACTTTAGAATTTACAATTCCCGCTCTTACCACCTACAATACTGTCATCATTCCAGCACCCACTATCTATCTCGTTTCGAAACTGCCAATTTTACGCGTAGAATCCCCATTTCCGTTGTAAACAATTGCGTCGTTTCGCAGACCCTTAACTTGACCTAATTTATGGAGCGATCGCAGTCTTAAATTGCGAGAGCAGCTCTCCTGGAAGCAGGACATTCGGAATCTCTTTAGTATTTTGTTCGAGACACTCACATGTTCTTCCCCACAAAAAGAGATTGAATAAAATTTTGAAAAAGATCCCATTAAAAACAACAAAAAAACTTAAATTTATGACTGGCCTTTATTTGCGATGCTTGGAATGATATCCGTTTGATCTGTGGCCTTCTCTTCTGCACGATCCCGAGGAGCTGCGATCCTCTCTTCTATGTGAGCCCGAGGAGCTGCGATCTCTCCTAGAGATTGATTGGGAAGAGTCTCTACTATGTCTTGTCCTGGAATGGTACTCCGAATGATGCTGGCTTATGAGATCTTTACTTCGAGTCTTGGAGTTCTCCAGCTGCGGCTCAGGGCTTTCAGACCAGCGCCAGTTCCTGCCATGTTCCACATGATCATCCCAGCTATAAAAAGAGTTTAAATACATTAAATCTAGCCAAAAATAACTTCAGAAAGGGTATTTACCTGGGCGTCTTGGCTGTGGGCGTTTGACTAGAGTTCCTTTTACTTTTCGGGCCCGTTGTGTACTCCAGTTCCGTGTTGAACAGGTTATCCTTGTTGCGAAACAAATGCAGATAGCCGCACTTGTTACCTTTGGGACATATACGTGTTAAGGACAAACCTTTAAGAAGCAACAAATTGTGATAAAGAAAAAGGTATTATAGGGGACTTTGCGAGATCTGTGAGTTAGTTTTTGGTTGTCAAAGGATACGGCTCTTCTGGGCAGACAGTTCACGTACCGCAAACTGCGCCACGCCAGGTCTTCAGGTTGGAGAACTCCACGTTGAGGCGCCTGCAGGCGTAGAAGCGACCCTGAAGGTTGGTGAAAGCCCGGAGAGCGGATCTAGAGGTAAAAAAGAAGTAACTTGTACTAGCAAGTTAAGAGATATACTAAGAAAATCAGCCACCATAAGAGATACTGGAGAAGTTTAGCTAATTAAGGCTGAAGATGATAAATGTGTCTTTTTCTTAGTAAAACAATGCTAGATAATTAAGAAATTATGAAATTCTGCAGACATTTAAGCTGTCAAAAACGTTAAGTTGAAATTAAATAAAAAGAAGCTATTTGCATACGAGTTAACCCTATTTACATGCAAATGTTGGGAATTAATCGTGACAAAGTTACAAAACGTGCATAGAAACAATTGCAATGAAGTATTTCTTGTATAAATAATTATAACTTGAATTCCCAGACAAATATGTATTCTAAAAATAGCCATAATTAACAATGAAGCCCCCACAAACCGTTCATTGGTGTATTCCACGAAGACATGACCCCGCAGGTGCTCCAGCGTATTCCGCACCGTTCGAAAGTTGACAATGGTCCCGAACTTCTGCAGCTCCTCAACGGCATCGGCAAAGAACTCGTCGTAGTCGTGGCGCATATCCTGCTCCGTCAGCTCTAGGTCCTCGTCCGCCCCGGAGTACTCGTCGGGCTTCGTGCGCCGCTCCCGCAGCAGCGAATGGCTGAAGAAGTGCCGGATGAGCAGGGTGCGGGCCAGCATGGGACGGCGGTGGTTGAAGGTGCAGCTATGACCATACCGACAGGAGTTGGTGCGGCTGAAGAACTCGCAGGGTCGTTCCTCCGGGTGCGTTTCCATCACTCGCAGCAGATGCTGTGGGGGCTGCTCCACGTTTGGATCATTTAGGTACTCTTCCATGCTCTGCATCATGGCCTCGAACTCGGCGGCAGCTCTGGCCTTCCTTTGCAGGAGCTCCTCGCGCTGCTTCCTCAAGGATTCCTCGCGTTCCGCCCGCTCTCTGGCTTGGTCCTGCTGCAGGCGCTCTACTTCCTCTTGTTCCTGCCGCCTCTTGGCCTCGTCGATGCTGAACTGTCGCTGGGCGATGGCCTCGCGACGCAGCCAGGCCTCCTCCGCCTCCTGCTGCTGCCGCTCGGCAGCCTGGCGCTGGAATTCCTCCAGTTCTTCCTGGATTTTCAGCCATTTTTGGTACTCGGGATTGGCGAGTCTTAGGTTCTCAGCTTCATCCTCTTGTTTGTCGCGCTCTTTTGCCGCCTTTTGTCGACGTCGCTGCCTCTGCTTCTTTTTTGTTAACCTTCTCCTAGCTCTGGACATTATTTTTATTAATAAGGATTAAAAAACTAGGAAATCACATATTTATTTACCTTTTTCCCGGCATTTTGGCAAAAACAAAATATCATAAGCGATTAATGTGTGACCAACGGTAGTGAAATGGAAAAATCTGCCCAATTCCCTCTGCGGTAACTGGTCACACTAAAATCGGTAGTTGAGTAGCTCAGCGCACTGGCGCTTTTCTCTCGGGAAAAATGTTCGTGTTCTCGGTCCCCGTAATTTATCGCGGTCCCCGTCATTTTCCGCGGAAGCCAGTTCCTTCGGTCGAGTGCGCAATCTTCTAGGCCAGGTGGAGTAATGCGAATTCTCCGGAAACCCTTAAAATGTGATCGTGAAGGGCTTTAGAGCGCCCATAGAGGCTCACTAACCCATGGCGTTGCCAGATTAGTGTAAGCGAGTAGAAATGCTGAAACCGTTAAGTAAGAAAGAAGTAAAATGTGAAGTAAGAAAGAAGTAAAATAATTGTAAGAAAAAAGGTTTTTAGTACTAATTTTACACGTTAGGGATTTTAATTTTTAATTTTTGTTATTTATCCAAGGTTAAATTTTCTTTGGTATTATTTTTTTGTAAAATATAAAAACAAAAAAAAAATTAATTTATATCTTGCTACAATATTTATTATTCATTTTTGTCACTTACAGAAAATTAATTAATAAAATTAATAATTTGTTTTATTGCTATTACTCTTACATTTTTTTGGGCTTTATTGCTTTGAAGAGAATATATTTGCTATATATAACACTTACGACTAACTTTTAAGCTTCTTTCTGTGAGTGTTTATCCATAACCCAACTTAAACATTATAAATATAAAAGTTAGATTTTGCCAAGTTAAGGAAATCTATGAGGAAAACATACAAATCAGGTTTTCTGGAATAAAATAAATGCAAAGCACTAGCTTAACTTAGTCCATGTCTTAAACTCAGGTTTTTTATGGACAAAAAACAAGCAACAGAATTCTTAGGGCTCTAATAATTCCATAACTATGTTTCTATAAACAAAATGTTATACTTTTATATTAAAAGCCAACACAATTCAGATGATTTATACTGCCAAATATAATAAAACTATTATACATTTTTATGGCGCCAAGTTTCGTGAATCTTTTAGTGCCATAAATTAAGTTGAGGAAAAGTTTTCAAATTTTAAGCTTTCCACCACAAATAAAGGGGAAACGCTTTCGAGCCGAGCTATGTTGCTGCAACACTCGGAAAATCCAACCCCTCAGAGCGAAGGCGTAGAGAGAATGTTGCTCGGGCCGAAGATGCGAAAAAAAATCAAATTCAGTGATAAAGTGAAATTCGTGCGCGTTGGTTCACATTATACACTTCGTGTGTGCCGCTCTCCCGCTCTCCCGCTCACCTCTCCGGTCAAGCTCCGGTCGTGACTTCTGCGTGCTCTTCGGATCGGAATCCGAATCCCGACTTCGTCGCCGGATCGTCTCTGGAGTGTGCGTGCGTGTGCGTGTGCGTGTGCGTAGGCGTGTGTGTGAGGGCCACAACAACAATCCGCAGCTTAAGCGGCAGAAAGTAAGCCAAAAAACAATTCTCGTGGCACAATTTGATATTTAGATAAATTAAATAATTCACGCCGCCGGCGAGGCAGCTTGTGTGTGCCATCATCCTCTCCCAGGAATTGCCATAAAACACACACCTCAACAATAAGTAGTAATAATAATAGTGAAGCTCAATAATTGGGAATGGCCATCGTAATGCGACGACTAATTGGATTTTTGCTGAATTTGGCAGCACTAACAGGTGAGTGAGTCTTGAAAATTATGATGAGCTGCACCGGGAAAATAACTAATAATTTGAGAAATTAATAGAAATATATGAAAGGAATTTACTATGGATACAAGCCAGGAATGGGCAAAATAGCTGAAATGATATATTAAAATAATATATAATAAATAACATAATCAGTTTGGTCTGGGTATTCAGCTGTTTCAGTACCTTATCCATATCCTGAGCAATATTAATACTTCAACGGCTAGAATCCTTTGGGAATTCTAGTACAAATCTAGCAGTACATACACGTAGGTGTAGAAGAGTCAAAAGAATCCTAATAATCGAGTCAAGATTGTAGTGAATTCAATTAGCCAACCACAGACTTCGAATCAGCAAAAAAGTATCAAATAGTTTTCAATATTTTTATATAAAGAAATCGACTTTAGAACTGTATATATGAAGGTTTTCCCATCTTTAAAAGGCGCTCAAGATGTGCGCAAAAACTCTTTGGATTAGCAAACATATTATTAATTTATTATTATTAACTTATATTCATATTAATATATAATGTATTATTAATTTATTATATTAGGAACACTGAAAAATAACTTTAATTTGATAGATATTCACCAAGAAAGAGAACTAAGCTTAGTAAGACTTATCTGTTGGGGAAATAAATCCAAGGGATTTGGTATGAAAGATAACAAAGATCATCAGATAAGCGGAATAGATCTTGATAAGAATAAACTAAAATCGCTATATATTTATGGCTTTTGATAAGCCGGCCACTGAGCGCATGATTTTCACGTAAGCAGATCTGTAAGATAAATATATCAAGATCTAAAGACATATCTTTTCTGGCTGTCTCAGAGTTTTATGGATATTTGTTGTTGGCTTATTTTCTGAGCCTTCACTTACATTATTTTATACTTTGTTGATGATTAGAGATTTTTTAAAGGGCTAAATGAATCCAACAGTTGAGACCTTTTATGCCAAAACACACACAAGATCTTGTCCGAAAGCAAACATATAGGACTGAAGAAAAGTGACATACGTAAATAAATACAATATATAATGCAACTATAAGGTAGCAGATGTGTGTTCCTAATATATATTATTAACGATCCGTTTATTAATGTTAGGAATCCGAATCCGTTTTTCCGTCAGCGCATATTCCGGAAGACGAAATTTCCAATTATCACATTTCCCGAAAGTCAAAATTTCCGATTCCGGCACTCCAGAACAGCGGCTCTTCCCTTTTTTAAACGACTTTATCCTTGCGACTGCGATATGCGATTGCGATGCATTGTAGAATGGCCTGAATGCGTTAGATTTACATTAGACATGGCTTAATGACTATGTTGATCTAAAATGCATTATAAATTGTTATGCTATAGACATTCATGCTCTGCATATGATGCAGATATTCATCTATTATTTAATTATAGTATAACAGGTATTCATTTCAACTCTTTTGTGAATTCACTTTATTATGAGAATAAAGCGATAAATTTGATTGCAGATAACATGGTATCGATAATCAATAATGAATGTATATTGACAGAAAAATGAGCCATTTCCGGAAGTACTGCTTAGTGCATAGTTCAATATAATTAGGAATCATCGAATACTCTTGATCTTTAATAGAAGGAATTTATAGTATTTTACCTGTAATGCAGATGAGAAATATTATTGCAAAAGTTTGTGCATTGCGAATGCAATACAAAAAAGTAGAAAATGTGAGATGCTGCCAAGATGAAAGAAGCAATCACTACCTAGTACTTCTTTTATTTCAACAAGTGTTTACGTATTACAAGTGAGTTGACAAATAAAATGTTAAAAACTGTTTGACTAAATAAAACTAAAAATATAAGAAAAGGTTATCCGTACCACAGTAATAATTTTATTAGATTAACAAAATAAGAGGTACAGAAATACAGATTTTAGATGTTCAAATTAAAAATCTTAATCTTAATCTTCACAAATATTAATCTCCCATGGGTACAATATACAATACAATATTTCTTAAATGCCTTTATTTGAAATGCTTAATTTACTATACATTTTATTAGCATTGACCCCTTTGCTGGTTTCAGTGTGACATTGTGCGGTAAGAGTGGTGCCACGTATAAGGGCGAGGGTGCAGGGGCAGAGCGCTCTTCCGAGTTACGTTCTGCGTTTTATTTTCGGTCTCATGGACACCGACACCGACAGCGACACCGACACCGACACCGTTTATTATGTTCTTGGCTCGCCGTCGCGTCGGACAGTTACGAGTTTTTAGTTCGAATTCATAATGTGGTTGTTGTGGTCTCTTCCAGCAGGCCGGGCCAGAACGGGCCAGAACGGGCCAGAACGGGCCAGGCCAGGCGGCAGTAGTCTTCCTCCTCTCCTTATGTCGTTACGTATTTATCAATATTTGCTTTCGGTATTTAGTTTTCCGGCTCAAGTGCTTCGTGGCTAATAGAAAATCGATGGCACATTGTTGCACATTTCGCTGGCCTTATGAAAGCCCTGCTCTTATGACCGAGTATCTGGGAGATACGCCAGTGTGTCTCAAAGTAGAAGCTGTTTTTTCCTGCTGAAGTCCACGTCAGTCAACGATGTTTGCTCTCAGTCTTTCGATCAATTTGCTCGGCCTAAAAGCCGTCTAAGGGGTGTTAAGCCGCTCTCGAATGGCATTTCCATTGGACCACTGCCACTTGCCTCTGCTGTCTCCAAAGCCTCTGATGCCTCTGATGCCTGTACTGTCTCTGATGTCTCTGATTCTCCCTGGGAGCCTGCCTCTGGACTGGCACTTCAATCTGCATGCTCCACATTTATGTGGCGCTGCGTTTTTGGCTCTTTTGCCTCCGCTTTCTTTGATTCAACCCGGCCACTCCACGCTCTCGGACGAGGACGAGGCCTTGTTCTCTTTCGCCTCGCGCTGGTCCTGGCAAATATTTAATTTAAGCCTGATGACAGCTCTAGCCGAAGGGTAACTACAGTCTGTGTCGGACTTGGTTGGGGCTGGAAACAGGATTAATAATGAGATTTAAAAGGCGGATTGTTCAGAAAATATTTCTGTAAATAAACTTACTCATATGCTCTCAATAGAAATTATATTTAAAGGAAATACTCTCCTAATGAAGTAAGCAGCATCAGAATTAATTTAATCAATTTAATCAAAGCTAGTAAAAGAGGGTAATTAAGTTAACTCATTTAATAAATCTCCTAAAGCCAAAGGACTTTTCTCAGAGGGTACAAAAAGTGCTGCATCTGCAGTTGCCTTTATCCCTTGCCAGCGGCAGCGGCAGCGGCAACGGCAACGGCCTTTCACCCCGACTCCGCTTATTTCTGTTGCTGTGTCCCACTTGCGGTTTTGTTTAATTACGCATATTACTCCGCCTTTCCCTTGCCAGTGTCATCCCGATCCCAGCCCCAGACCCAGCACCAGAACCAGCTCCTCGTCCTGTTTCTGGTGCTGCTGCTCTGTGGTCACTTACTGACGAGGACGGGTGTCTTTGGTTGGATCTCTTGAGGCTTGTCAACGGCAGGGAGTCGAGCATTTCCGGAGTGGTGTTGCGGATGGGGTCGAATTGCTCTGCGGTTGTCAAGCATTTCCGCCGGGGCCCTCGGATGGGGTTGTGTGGCCGAACAACTGGCTCGAAGCTGACCAACTGGCTTAGAGGGTGCTGTCTGGCCGTGAAGCCAAATCGGGCCGGCTAATTACTTTGCGGGCGGCCGGGAGTTAAGTGCTGCCTCGTATTTATCATATTTACCCAGTGAGTTCAGCAAATTAAAATCAATATGAGGCCTGCAGCAGCGGCATCCATTAATTACAAAATACAAGCGGCATGGATGCTACTGCTAATGAGGAAAAGTGTCGCCAGCAACGCCCTCAGCGCAGAAAGGGTGCCATTACTTTCGTCCGGCACTGTGCGCCTCCGCCGGCCTTTTAATTGAGGGAAAGGTCAGCGTCGCATCGATTTTAATGCAATGCGAGTGGAAAACAAGCAGGGGACCGTGGGGATAGTAGTGTGAACTTTTTGTAATAAATGTTTGCTAGGTAGGGATTTATTATAGATTATTTATATATATTATTTATATATATTTTATGTTTTAGGTATATTTCTAATTGAGTACAATATTTTTAAGAAGACTATCTTCTAACTCTTACATATGAAGTAGGTGTTATTATATAACTATTCCATATAAGGTATTTTTAGGGATTTATTATAGTTTATTTATATATATTATTAAATATATATATTAGTTTTAAATGTATTTCTAATTAAATAAAATATATTTTAAGAAGACTCCTATATCTTCTAACTCTTACAAATGAAGTATAGTCTTTTTGGATATTTATTATTATATTTTAGGTTTATTTTTAATTGTTTAAATATTCTCTTGGCAGAACCCTAAGTATCAGAAATATTTCTTTAACTGAAATATCTTATTTTAGAAGTTTTGATTGAGCAAATCTATTTATTCCCTAATATTCTAAATCATAAAAAAATAAATAAAGCTCTGGACATAAATCTCCACAACTTCAGAGGGCTGATATTTAAATATTACTCTTTTTTCCTATTAGAAGCACACAGAATGTTTTAAATTTTAAATATATGTATTAAATTTTTTCATTTAATATTTAAATAATCCTTAATATTTGGTGATTTCGTTACAAACCTACCCTAAACTCTAAAAAATATATATAAAAAGCCAGCAAATAAATCACCATCAGTTCCAGGGTTCCTTTTAGAGGGCAGAGGCCTGAGAGCGGCGTTTGTTGTAGGCGGAGATACAAGCCCACGCACAGTTCGGCGCTGGCGATTCAATTTAGTTTGCCACTTAACCCCAGAGTGCCCCACGCGGCGGTTGGGCCGCGCCACCTTTGGCTTTCGGCCGGCGGGCGGGCGCGCAGTGCAGCGCATGATAAATTGCCACTTGACTTTGCATATTTGCGCTGTCAACGGGTCGTGAAAAGGGTGATGATAAGGGGAGATGGAGTTCGGGGGGAGGCAGCGACAGTGGGGCTGCACAAAAACATTTTTTGTTAAATAAAATTAAATTTTTAAAGGGCATTTAAAGAGCTACCTGGAAGTATCCTGCTTAACTTGCTGTGGTTACATTAATAAAACATTTCGTTGCATACTTTGGGGTGTTATTTTAGGTGATTTCTTATTTTTCGAAATTTCTGTGGGGTTTCTTTATAATTGCTTTATCATAAAATGAATAAACTTGGATAAACAGGAAGGAAAAGATGAATTTCAACTAATCATATAGCTCGCTAATATTTTTAAAAAATATGTGTAGCCGACGTCTATATAGTATTTAAAGAAAGTTGAACAGAAACAACAATCTCTGGCACCTATATAGTAAGTTTTTATATAAAACTATATAAAAAAGTTTTACAGAAACAATAATCTCTCTTTCTGTTAAACTTATTTTATATAGTTTTATATATAAACTTCCGTTATAGGTGCCGGTTATAAAAGTACAACAACACCGTAGGTATTGAATAATTCCATCATCAGCAGGCCACAAAACAGTCTGTCTATTGAATTTGTTCAACTTTCGTTGGGCGTCCGAACTCTGACTTGTGCCCAAGTTTTTCGTGTGTGAAGGGGTCCGTGTGTGTGGGCGTCGGACTCATCATCAACCTTGACATCTTTTAAGTTTTTAGGGAACTTGGACCCCCCAGCGGGAAGTCAGCTAGCGACCGCAAACAAGAAACTGCCCATTGTGGGGGAGGAGGGGAGGAGGGGAGGATCTGGTGTGCCTTTCATTTAACTGACACTTGCAAAAGTGTCCTGTCATCCTTCCGAGCTTCCGTTTTCCGCTTGCCGAGCTCCCAGCAACTGCCAGTCACTGCCGGCTCCCTTTCCCTTTTTGTTGCTCTCACATTTTGCATGCATGATTTTCGCTGTCACCGTTTTTCGCCCCTCGTCCCTCGCCCGCCCCTGTTTCTGTGTCAAAAGTATTCGTTTTGTTATTATTTTTAAAATCCGACAAGCACTCCACGTAGAGTGGCTGTCAGGTGGTGTCGGGCCTTGCATTTAAATGTGTGCCACTGACACAGCTCCCCCGAATTTCCCCGACTTTCCAATTTCCCCGACATACCCACCTCCCACCCATCTCTCATTTTTGCCGGCGTGAATAATTACGATACTGGGTATGTGCCCCCGGGGTCGCTGCCGAACTCAATTTGTTAACACCCCAAATGTGTTGTGTCTGATCCAAATTCTGTGATTCTTCCAAATGGTTACACGGCGGTGAAGTGAAGTTAATTGGGATGCAAATTGGAAAAAACAGTAGGTTTTTGTGTGGCATTTTACAGAGTTGCAGAGGCAGCGTAAAAAGCCTTTAAAAAAATTAAATATCAGTGGTTTGTGTTAAAGAAAAATGTGTAATAAATGCCAAATGTTTTATAAAAAGGTTTTTTTTTTTTTTGGAAAAATGAATAATTGGTAAAATAACCAGGCTTTACAAAGTTTACTATTAACTATTATTGCTATTGCTTGATCTACAAATTGAATAAATAATAATAATTGTATAAGAGCCTAAATCCTGTAGTTTAGTAGTTTATATTCTTTAAAAATAAAGCAATCCATTATCTTGACAGTATTTGAGTTAAAAATAATATGTGCCAATAGGCCCCTAAAAACTGATCAAGAACCGCTCAAAAGCTGCTTTAAAAACTGTTAAAAAATCCCTCATATACCAAAAACATTGTATTCAACAATTTAATCGAACCAATAACTGCTTAATCCTGTCCATTAATAATAATAATAATAAACGATAATAAACCACTTACAAAATCTAAAAAATAAGGTCCATTTTCGCTCTGGAAACTATTCAAAAAACCCCTAAAAATCTTTTTAAATTGTTCAAAGCCCGCTAAAAGGGATGTGCTGCACGTAAGTTATACTAAAGAGAGACACAAGGCGCCAAATTGGGAAATTGTCTTTAAATTGTAATTGGAATCGACTGAGGTTTTGTTTAAAAACAATTTCTACAAGTCCTACTAATATTCAGGGCTCCAAAAACGCCATATTTTCAAGCGATAAGCAGAGCTCAACAACAAAGCCTCGTTAAGAGCCGCAGAAGCACTTAAGAGACCTATTGTTGTGTGTTATCACCTGTCAGGTGTCAGTAAAAACTGTTCCCGCTGCCGCTTTCGGAATAGCAGTGTAGATAGTGGGGCAACGATTTGTTCAGACATTTATTATTTAGCTGAAATGGAACGGAATGTTGAATGGGGCTGACAAATGCAAGTGCATCACTCCCAGGGAGAGAGTGGCGAGCACTTTGACATCTGAACAAATTGCTGTGGCAATTACATGGCACTGAGTCAAACGTCCAGAAATCATTGCACTTGGGACACAAAGAGAGACGGATGGGGAGAAATCCAATGTGTGACATTGTTGGAGAATTCAATTTAGATTGCTTCTCGCCGCTTTGTTTATGATTTAATCAATTGCTCATTAATTAAATGCCCCAGCCTTTGTGGGCTCTTTCGCTCGCCTTCCCAGAAAAAGACAGGGCGGTCGTTGATGTTTCAATTCGAGGCGCGGAGTGTGCATTAATCATCAATTAACCTCTGACCCCCTGGCCGGCAGAGTTAAACAATAGATATGATATGTGAGGGGGCTCGGGGTCACCAAAAGCCGGGAAACCATTCAGCGCAGGCATTGTGCAACGGGGGGCGTGGCCGCCGTATGTGATATAATTTAATTAAATGGCTGACGGATATGGCCATGCCTAGTAGCCCTTGGAGCCATAAAACACATGCCGGTGTTTTCAGGCGAATTTAATTGATGTTTATGCCGGGGTCCCATTGAATCGAATTGCCCAAACACACAATCGCTGCCGCCGCCACAATGTGTAAAATGTATTGGCAAAAAATCGTTAATAATAATCGATTCGCGTGTGTTTTCAATCAATGCAAATAAATAAACAGGAAAACAGGCGAAACCCCAGAGCAGCCAGGCGCTTTGCAGCTGAATCCGCAATTTAATCGCTGTTTTATGGCGCTCCGTCTGACATTGGATGGCCACTGTTTTTTGCATGCAGCTTTTTATGTCAATTGCTTTAGCACGGATTTATTTATTTAAGGCTGCAAAATATATATTTTACAATCCCTCTGAAAAAACCATTAACAAATTGCTGTAAATCGCTAAGTTTGTCAATAGCTCTAAATATGAATTCATTGTGGTTGCATCATGGCCGTGTGACAACATAATTTTGCTCTGGATAAATACTAATTGGAAGGGATCCGGTCTTTAGGGTAATGGAAAAAGGATTTGTTTGTTTTTTAAGACTCGGATTTGTGTTTAATTATAGGTAGCTGTCAGTTTAATTAAAATTATTTGATTAAGTTTGAAAGAAATATGTAGAGTTGACTGTAACTATAAATTATTATATTATTATTTTATTATATTATAATTATTTCATAGATCTTAGGTAATATGGGGATATATTACTTGTTGTTTTTATTCTAAGATTACCTAGTACTTATTACTTATTAATTTTATTATATATTTAATACTCCCTAGATGTTTTGTTGTTATGAAAAATACTTAAATGTTACCCAAGAAGTAATACAATATTTAAACCGCTTAAGGTCATATAAGTCATTGCATACTTCCAGGCGCCCTTAAAATGTCAAGTTACATTTTTTAATTTCGAAAGAGTTAAAGGGATAACTTAAATATTCGATTTCCATTCTTAAAACTAAATAATTTCCGAAATTTAAGTACTACAAATACCAGGAACTTTTAAGCTTGTCTATGTCACTCTCGATCGGAGAATATATCCCCCATTTTGCTGAAATTCCTGACAACTAATAGCCTCGAGCAAACACCTGTTTAAGGATAAATTGCCAAACTCTTCCATCAGCTGCTGAACTTTCCACTTTTGGCATTTTCCGCCAGAGGCGGAATGAAAAAGGCTGTTTAAACTCTGCGGCCAATTTATGTGGCGGCTGCGATTCGCCATGAATACAAAAAGCGGCTGAGTGCGGCCCAGAGGCCGCTTCATATACCATATATATGTGTATGCATATGTGATAAAAGGCAGGGCAGAGCGGCTCATAAAAAATGCACCACATAATGCCGCGTGACCCGGCCGAGACACGCCCACCCACATACACACACATATGTGCAATCCCTGCAGAAAAAAAGCTGAAAAAACAAGTGAATGAAATAAATGCGCGTATTGTCTGACAACAAGGCGGAAAAAAGGGAAATAAAGTGCAGAAAAGGAGCAACAGCGGCAGAAGCTGATGGGGAAGAGCTCCAAACCGACCGACAGTTATTATAAGAAAGCCAGCCAGCCAGCCAGGCAGCCAGACGGGGGTGTGTGCTGCTGTGTCTGCTGTGTGTGTCTACTGTGTGTGCTTACTGTGTCTGTGTGCCACCGATGCTAACCTAGTTTATGACAGAGTTTAAATTATCCCTTTGTTTTTGCCACTGTGTTTTTTTCCGCTCGACAAACAAAAGCCAAAGACCAGCGAAGGAAGAGGAGCAGCTAACAGTTGCATGTGGTCCACTTGAGTGTGTGTGTGTATGTGTGTGTGTGCGCATTAATGGCAATTCTACCATCAAGAAATGGCATATTAATCAACTGAAGGCAGGCAGGACGCTAACGAGTGCAGGAAGTCTAAGGAAATCGCACCATTTGCACCCTCTTACTACGTTTAATTGATTTATTATTAACTTTAATATCTAATCAAATAATAAACAAATATCTATTACATTTTTTGATAATTAATTTACCCAATAAAACAATTTTTAAGATCTTAAGAATATTATAAATGAAGCAATTATTAAATGTATCACCTAAAATAATTATTTATAGGCTTTTAAAATGTAAATGTAATTCCAAATGATAGCTAAGCTGTTAAAGTTTGAAAAGAAATTTTACTAGGCTACTGAAGAGGACACTGGCCATGTGTGAAACAGCTGTTAAGCTTACTGCTTGTCTCTGACAGATCCTAGAGAATAATAACATCTCTGGGCGCCTAAACCTAATTTCATAGAAAATACCAAGCCCCTTGACTCCAGCATACCCCACCAGGCCAAGGGTATCGTTTTGGTGGCAAAACCTTATGTACCTTTAATGACAGGCCGAACCGTGCGGCGCATTTGTGGCTTATGAGTGACTGCTCTGCCCGAGTGTTTGTCTGCGGCTGGCTGGATTCTCTAATGGCGTCTTTAACGAAGGCCGAAAGAGATTTGCGCAGCTGTTGTAGTTGGCGGGCTCCTGGCCCAAAGCCGAAAGCCATCGCTGCTGTCGCCTGACAGGTCTTTATGGCCACGCAATAAACACAAATTGCCTGTCATATGTGGGCTTTATGTAACGAGGCCGGAACGTCGGAAAGTCGGAAAGTCGGAAAGTCGGCGAGAGCGTAACAATTTGTTTCGCAGCGACTGAGTGCGTCCATCGAAAAGCGGTCGCCGCCAGGAGACAAGGCATAAATCTGCCCGCCCTCGGGGAGTTGAGGGTAGGCGTGGGCGTCCAAGGAGTGCCTCCTCCAGCGCCGCCACTGACAATTGAATTTATTGTACCGAAGTCCATCAATCAGTTAATACGAAACCAACGGAGGCTTGCTGTCCGGCAGAGCCTTGTAATGACAGAGACCTCGTAAGAGGTTTGTACGCAGCAATTGCAAATTGTTATTGTCCGTGAACAGTGGGCCATATATTCTTTATATAATTTAGAGGTCAAGTAAATAAATAATCAGTGTTTTAACGGAGCAAAAATTCAGGGTTCTGCCTTGTAAAAACTCCTATTAAATTTTAATTTGAAGAATATGTAGTACACCCTTGCTGCTTCATTCTTTCTCGGGTTTGCCACACAAAAAACATGAAATAAGATAAATAACTAAATTTAAACTGCAAAAAGGCCACACAAAACCCCAGCCAAGTAGGATATCATTTCGAGAGATTCATCTACTGTGCCTAAAGGCGTAATGGGCTCGTATGTGAGGCTCGGTGTAAGCTGAAGCTGGCTTATGGCCAAGGGGGAGCACTTTAAGCCGGAATCTCCGGAGGACACCGGCTGCAAAGTGTATTATAATGTCTTGCTCCTTTTGCGGAGCATCAAGCAAACAAAGGTCCCAGCAGTTAAGTTATGCAGAAGGGCCGGCCAGCCCGATCAAATACACACGAGGCCGTCATAACTGGGAGTGCACTTGTTGTTTGGCTGCCAACAAAGTTTGTGGGCCGGGCACTAAATGTTTAATGAATTGCATTAGCTGGGCGAGTGGACCAAAGTTTAGTCTAATTAAATGTGGTACCAACTTTGGCAGGGCCCTCGGCCACGCCCCATTGTCCCCTCAGTCCCTCTGCGGCACTTTGTCACTCTTAATGACTTGTCAGCGGGCGTCTGGGCAACATGCACTTGCAGTCCGCCCTCCGCCAGGCGAAGCGGGAGACCGGCTCCTTCATCGTCTTGAGGAGAGCGGTAATGTAATTGAAAAGTTTCCGGCAAAGAAGGCTGTGGGGCTGCTGTGATGCAGTCTTCCTTCTCCGGCTCGGCCCTGGCCAGCTGACTTAGCCGCAGAGCCGAGACCCGGCATCATCAATGCAGCACAAATGGAGCGTGGCCACGCCATGAAACAACAGCACGTCCCTTCGCCAAATTCAATTTGTCAAAAGGATGCTGTCACGGAGTGATGCCTGAATGCTTGCTTAATTCCTACTCCGGAGCAGGGTGGGGCAAATATCATTTGTTAGCTGCACGTGAACAGTTAATAAATGCCATGACAAATGCATCGCAGGCAGCCGCAGTGCGTGCCGCCATGCAGCACTCTTCGGCAGCCGCACTTACTGCGGTTCTGCCATCATTATGACTTATTGTTGCCAGCGCGTGTTTACACGGCGTATGAGCGACGGAAACGAGGAGAAAGCGCAAGTTGCGCAGGAACAGCAAAGAAAGTGTGCGAAATGAGCACTGAAATGATTTCACTTCAAAAATAGCAGACTTCAAGGGGTTTTCAGGGGTTTCTTATAAGGACTTAGAGAAATTAAATTAGCGATTTAGTTAGAGAACTTACCCTTACTTAGGGTTTTTAAAGGGGATTTAATTCTATTAAATTAGAGATATAGAAGAGTAGAAGAAATGAGTGCAAAATGTTTAAGGAAATATATTTGCAGCCGCACTTACTGCGGTTCTGCCATCATTATGACTTATTGTTGCCAGCGCGTGTTTACACGGCGTATGAGCGACGGAAATGTGGAGAAAGCGCAAGCTGCGCAGGAACAGCAGAAGAAAGTGTGCGAAATGAGCACTGAAATGATTTCACTGCAAAAATAGCAGACTTCAAGGGGTTTTTATGAGGACTTAGAGAAATTAAATTAGGGAACTTATAGAGTTTTAAAAGAGCACTTAATTATATTTAATTTGAGTTTATATAGAAGAGTAGAAGCAATGAGTGCAAAATGTTTAAGGAAATATATTTCAGAAAAAAATTATTTACTATGGGTTTTATAGGAAATTTAAGATGAATAATAATAACATAATAACTATTTTTTAATGAATATTATTTGGTATGCAAAGGAATTAAAGTGCAGATTGTATATGAACTGAGCAAACAAATGCATTCCTTACAAAAATAAACGAATTTAATATGGTTTTTGAGGAGGTTATGTTAGGACTTAATTATGCTGAATTACAGAGTATATAGAAAAGTAGAGGAAATGAGTGTAAAATGTTTAAGGAAATATATTTACACAAAAATGATTTAAAACGGGAAATATAAGACGAAAAATAATTAAAATATAATAATTATCTATGAGAATTATTTGGTTCTCAATTTAAGGAATTAAAGTGAAGATTGTATACGAAAAGTAAAGGAAATGAGAGCCAAATGAGCATTGGAAAATTATCACATCTAATAAAGTTTTTTTAAGCTTTATAAAGATTTAAATAAATTAAATTAGAGATTATATAGAAGAGCGAGAGAGAAATCAGTGTATAATATTTATGAAAACATATTCACAGCCAATTAAAGTCTTATTGTGGGTTTTATAGGATTTCTAAAATAATAATAATATATTAATGTTCTTTGATCATTATTAAAGTTCAGATTATCATTAGTTAGTAGTAAAATAGAGTATATAAGTGTAAACTGTTTAAGGAAACATATTCAGAGCAACAATAACACAAAGAAAGCTATCTTAAAGCCTTTTATAATGAGTTCCAAATAAAAATGCTTTAGTTAAATAAAAAAAAAAATTTTAATATATATAATAATATTTAATTTTTAATATTTATTACTTAAATATTTTATATAATATTATATATATCTATATATATTGGAATCCTTAAATTGGTTCCCTTATAATTTAAATATTCTAGTAAAAAAATATATAATGTGTATAATTATAAACTTCTCAATATAATTCTCTAAATTTGGGTTATTAAAACAATTATTAGGTATAAAAATTAGTTCTCCGACCATACAACTTTGCAGTTACCTTCAGAGGAATTTTCCTTTTTTGACTTGGACATTTGTGTGTTTTTTTAGGAGGTACATATTTGATATTTAATGCACATATTAAATGTAGTTTTTTGCAAGTTCCCTCTTCCTGGCAATGCCCTTACACACATGTCCCAGAAAAGGATGCAGTCGATTTATATGCCACTTGGCAGGAGCTTGCCTTAATAGCAACTCGAGAAGCCAGAGCGGATTTTGATGGCTGAATGTCGCCAGGAGCGGCTCCCTCACCCAAAGATCAATTTCGCAGCAATTTAAAAATGCATTTAACTCCGCCCGTTGGCGAGCTCATAAAACTATTGAGGCGTTGCAGGAGAAGAGCTCCGGACTCCGGACTCGGGACTCGGGAGTCGGGACTCGAGTGAGTTACGCGGCGCAGCAGCCCAAAACGAGTTGGGAAAAACCTTTCAAACTTCTTATGACTTTTGCGAGAGAGGGCTGGGAAAAACTTTTGGCTGTTGAATAACAATAAGCTGTGAAATGGGGAAACGCTTCAGCCGTGGCCCAGAATGAGCCAAGTGGCAGCGGCGGCGGAAGCAGAAGTCCTGGTAAATGGCTTGGCTGATAAGAGCAGGTAGCTCTGGCCACGGCAATGCGCTTATCTGGCCAGGACCACACACACACCTGCATGGGGAGGAGGGAATTGAGTCCTTAATGTGCCGGCGAAGGATACGTCGAGAGTTTTGGCTGGGCCCCATGAATTATTCCCCCGCGGCAAGGTTAGACTTTTATGAATTATCACCTGACACTCTGCTGATGAAATCTGAGAAAAAATGTTCTCAAAAGTGAATGGATAAAGCGATTATTAGTTATTAAGAGGTTTTACTAAAAATGTCTGCAGGGGGAATTTGCATTTAATACTTTTCAGTTGTGGGCTCAAAAGATATATATATTTAAGAGAGAGAGAGAGGTTAATATTATATGACAGTTGATATGTGCTTAAATTTATTTCAAGACATAGTTTGATATGTTGCTAGTAATATTAGAAGCTTTCAATATTTACCTTCTTTACTTGTATTCATTTCCTGCAATTAAAATCAATGACTAAATGCTTCAAAGGTTATTTCCACATTAAAAGCGCAAGAATCTTGCGAAATCAATGAGCTCGCTCAGACCCTGAAAGTAACTTCCAGACACACCTGGAATCAAAGCGGAACTCGTTGATGTTTCCCCAAAGATTTCTATCAAAACGAGTTGGTCAAGGTTGTGGGGCCAAGCGCTTCTGGCTTTCATATTATGGAAATGCTCGTAATTAGACAACTGCAAATAGGGCCAGCAGGAGGGCAGTCCGAGGCCGAAAGAAAAAGCGAAGCCGGCAAATGGAATTTACATTTCACTCTAATCCTTTGGCCCCGCCTGTCATTCGCACTCGCAGGATGTCTGGGAAAGGAGCCCCGGGAAGGCAAGGAGCTGCATTCGTTTGCTCGTCTGCTGTACATTTTCATTTTCAACACAAAGTTTTGTTTTATTACCCCGAGGACACGAACAAGACTTTGTAACTTACAAGCCAAATAACAAGTTGGCCCAGCAACCCCTGGGAAGGGAATGGGCACCGGGATGGCCAACGGAATGGGAACTCCAGGCGGCTAAGGTACCGAGGGCCCGGGCTTGTTGCAGTTGTTAAAGTTAGATTTGATAATAAAATTACTTTTGCTCTGCTGCTGCCCTGCTGCCCTGCTGCCCTGCTGTCCTGCCCTCCTGCTCCTGTGATAGCTTGTTGTTCGTCTTGTTGTGCTCTGGGCCAAGTCGGAACGCAAGTCCAAGTTGGCCCAGTTTGCAGTCGTGACTTTGTAATGAGCCTCCGTGCGCTGCGTGACCAGGACCTGAGTGCAAAATCAATCATACTCCATACAAGACACACTCTCTAGCCCGAACTCGAAGCACCTAGATATGCAATTAGGAGCATTATGTTTGAATCTTCGATCTCTAATGCACTGCCTGTGTCCCCTGCTCCCACGCCTCACTTAATCTCGTCCATTATTCAGGGTTGACTGGACGTCAGGCAGCGAGTGTGTGTTGTGTGTGGTGTGTGTGGGCCATCTTCTAATGAACTGGCTAGTTAACGACGAGCCCGCAGACGAAGTCCACTCGAGGTGCTCAAGGAGACGGAGTGACCTGTTAATGGATTCCCCGAATCCCCGGCAGCAGGAGGTCTACTCTAGATGGGCTGGGGGTCTAAGTGCACGGAAAATTATGTTTAGCTTATTAGAATAAATAATAAATATATGAATATACAAGTAAATACAATATATAACGATTTTGAAGGGTATTTGCTTAATAATATGTCAAAGAAGAATGTGCAAAGTTCGTAATTAATAAGATTTGATATATTAAACTATTTAAACCGTAATATATATAGAAAAAAAACGTAATATGTCTTAGCTAAATAATATTAGTTAGAAAAAGGTCAAGAATAATCATTGAGTTTTTGATACTCATCTACAGCAACTCATTTCAATCTAGTTCCTTATATTTTGTAGGTCTAGTTTAAAACATATTGTCTTAAATGTATTTGTTGGATTTCCTTCTCACAGCTTGCTAGTTTCTCACAGTGCAGTGTCCCTAGTGTTCCATTTCAATAAGTGATTCTACTGTTTGATATTTTGGTTTGGTCTTGGTTACATAATTAAACTTTGACTTACATTACTTAACATTCCAAATTCAGTTCCTAACATCCGTCCCTCTGCGTTTAATATATATACTTGGACATATCCTTAATTAAACTAGATAGATTAATTGTTAATTAACAATGAGTTATTGATATTTCCCTCATAATTTGATACTAACAGATTTTAGCCCGAGTTCCTGATTTAATAAAGGGCTTATTGATATAAGAAATAATTTATACTTGTTTTGTGCCTTCTGTAATTGAATTACGAAGTCTTAAAGTAAATATCGAGTTTCCTAGGGCAGTTACCTTTCAGCAAGATACGTCCTATCTAACATTGCTCAAACTTGCTCTATTTGGCATTCAGTCATTCCACTACGGAAATTCTCATCATTTATACCTTGTATCAAAACGTTGTCAGATGCTTAAATATTCGCAAAATGTGCTTCCCTTTGTAAGTCCTGTGGCCGAACTTGTGTCCTTTGCCGAGAGAGCAAGATGCAATAATCGTTTGCGAGGGACAGCTCGGATGCTTGTTCAATCAATAAGTGACTCAGCTCCTCTCCGGCGGACACAGTCGATGTAGCTCGGACAGCAAATGCGTTTAATGTGTCCAGCACGGGACAAGTGGGGCCGGTCCTTTACTGTTTTTCGACCATAACAGATGGGAGGCGGCTGAAGGCTCCCGAAGCTTTCGGCTGGAGGCTGGAGGGCCCAATCGATGGGCTGAAGTGTTGCATGGACTGGTGATTGGAGTGCCAGACGCACAATGGAGTAGCCGTCACCAGCTATTAGGCAGACGCCCTACCGGTGTGCATGTCCTGCACGCACTCACTCCTTTCTGGCAGAACAATTGGAGGGTTAGGTCCCGGGTCCTACGTTGCCTAGGCACTGCGCTTTGTTTGGGCAGCCGGGGGGTGAACACTCACTTGAAATCGCTCGGTGCGTAACGGGAGGGTCCTTCCAATCTGCACTACCACACAGGACTACCCGCTTTTGTGTGACGTCTGCTTTGTGAGGCTCCGGCAACAGTGACGCAGCTGGCCCGAAAAAAGCGAGGGGAGCCTGCACTTAAAGCAGACCCTCACTCATCCGCTTTAAAGTCCTGCAGCCCGGAGCCCGGAGCCCATTGTCTATGCATGCAATTTTCACTTTGCCCGAATGCGTGTGCGCCCCGTGAAATATGCACACGCTTAAATTGTTAATCATACGCAGCGTGGACCGGCGCGGCGCCGCTTCCTGCTGTCGCGCTCAACCAATTCCCGAGAGAGCTGCTCCGCTGCAGTCCGAGCCTGAGATAGAGCACTCGCAGAAATTATAGCAGCCAAGGAAGCCATAATTCTCTTTTGCACCCAAAGGGAAAAACAAAAAGCGCAGGGCTTTCGGCCTCTATGGAATTTAAGGATTGAATTTGGCACTATATTTGGGATAAAATGTATTAATCTGTCTTGGATTTCTCTCAATTGCTACCCATAGTTGAGTAGTTTAACTAAAATGATCGTATTTCATAAACTTTAAAGGGTTTGCCTTTAAGGATTTAATAACTTGCACTAAAATGTATTAATCAGTCTGAATTTCAGAAAATGACAACCTAATCTTGAAGTAATTTGACTAACATATTTTTATTTCATAAACTTTGTAGGGTTTGCCTTTAAGGATTTTATAAATTACCCCAACTCCCCCCTTAATTTATGTATTTCACCTTTAAACGACCTATTCAAATACCAAATCTGAAACTGTAGCCTCTAAATAGCTGTGATCTAAGCCCAATTATTAATTTTTTCTGTGGTTGTTGGTGGTCCCTTTGATGTTTCAACTAGTTATCCTGGCTGATTTTCGGCCGGCGGCTAATGAGCCGCCATTGGGCGACTTGGCCACAGACTCCCTGCGGCGTAAACGCTGTCAAAGTCTCGCTAATGCCATTACCATGCCTGATTACAGTAATTACTGGGCAAAGTGGCCCGCCAGAGTTCACTGCCCCGCCAATTGAGCGGTGCATTAGCTCATGACAGTCTCGAGTCTAGACAGACAATGGCCCGGACTGGGGACCGGGGCCCGGCATCGCAGGTCAAGTTAATTGCCAAACAAAGACGTTGATGCATAAAAGGACGAAATTGTCACAAGGTTTCTTTTGTACTGCTAATTGGTTTCGAAACTGTGAGCATTATAAAGTATATATTGAACTGGAACATCACCAATGATGTGTGGAAATAAATTAATGGTATAAGGAAGATCTTAATTATTTCTAACAAACAATATAATCTGTATAATTTAACGCTTAATACCTAGACAATATTTTACTTTTCCCCCTCTATATCGATCCTTAAAGTCCCCTAGAATAATTAAAAGCCAGCTTGTCTCTATAAGGACTCTGTGTTCTATTTACAGCCAGCTGCCCCCCTCGATGAGCTTGGTAATCCTCTTATGACGGCGACTTGTGCCAGCTCAGAATTAATTAAGTTCAACTTGCAATCGCTTGTGTCTCCAAATCCCCTTGAGGTGGAAAGCGTCTTCATTAATAATGCTCAGCAGTTTAGACATGTTTTGACATTTTCGCTGGTTTCAAGGCCCCGGGTGGACACGACTGAAGTTCCGCCCCGCCCACTAATGGCGATATATTATCCTGCAATTATACACAACTTTGGCCATCTAATTAAGATTCAATTACATGGCACAACACAAGCAGCTCTGATACGGCTGCTATTGCCGAGTGGTCTTGTAAGCAGTTTAAATGCAAGCCACATCGATTTCCGCACTTTATTATGCATGATTACCACAGGAATATTCGGAATTATTTGCAGGATTTGTTTATTTTTGGTCCCTGAGGAAAGTCTGGCCTTGTATTCGTATGCATTTTGCCTTCTGAGATTTCTGAGCGGCTTAACTTAAGTGCGAAGCACTTCAAAAGTGGTTTATTTATTTATTATAAACAAAGGGGTATTTAATAGGTAACTTGCTTATGCATAAGTGGGGCAGTAAGCAGCTTAGTTATTTATTAAAGTACCTTGCAGTACGATTTCTGTTGATAAAAATATCTCTCAAGGATAAAACTAAGACTAAGCCTGCTAGTCTTGCTCCTTAATTAACACCTTAATTAAGCTTCATTATTAAGGCTTTTCACTTTATTTCTTTTACTTTTTTTGGGTTTTTTTTGGTTTGATGCTTAATAATTCACAGGGTAAGCAGGGCAAGGACTTGATGTTGTGCCCAAAGGCTATGCAACACGAAAAATTGTATATCCTTTTTCTCTTTGTGTGCTCGTTAAGCGCTTTCCTTAACTTTGTGTGTTAACTTTTTGCGCGGTTGGGTTTTTGTGGCAAATTTACATGGCCAGGTGTGAAATGTAAATGCGCCCAAGCTGCCGCTACTGCTGCCGCTGCCTCACACACACTCACACATGCGGCACACAGTTGGCTTCGGAGCCGCGCGAACTTTAATTACTTTGGCCAAAGTTAAAGGCGTGTGCAAGTCTCGTATAACTTTTTAATTAGTTGCCTGCCATCGCATTTGCCTTCAAAGCAATCAACGCGTCAGCAATCGGCACCAGCGCCGAGTCACGGCGGGGTCAAAGGGTGCGGGGATTTTGGCCCGGAGTTGGTAACTTGGCTAAACGGTTGTCCGCCGCAGCACTGCTGGTTTACACGATGTTAACATGCCAGCGAAAGTGCAGCGGCAAGTAATAATGAAGCCATTTGGAGGCTGACAGTGATGGCAGCCGGAAGTAGCCAGGCTTGGTGGAGTTGGGGTTATGGATAAGTTCACGGACTTAAAATCGGAAACTGCAGTAATACCTAAGCGTTCATAATAATTAATAGTTCATTTATAGTTAATCCTGGGTAAATCTTAATTTTTTAAACAAGTCAGCGATGTCGGAAGGAAAAATGTTAAGTAGGAAAAAAATGTATACCTATTTGTTAAAGTTATAAAGTTAGTTTGCTGATGATAAACAATGATTATAGATTAATCGATATTTTGTTTATAGATTTTTCAGAACTTATAAATTCTAAAAGAGTAATTAAATTTGATTTATATATTTCCAATGGTTCATCGATGAAATAGTATTATGTATAATTTATAGATTAATTTATCGATAAGGCCATAATAGCTTATCCTTAATTTCACAGCAAGGAAATGTTCAGTGTTTCTCTTATAACTTGTTCTATTTAATGCTCTTCAATTGCAATAATAAGTACGTGTTTTGATATCAGCCTCTTCTGCTTCCAAAATGTTAATTTTTTAGTCCCTTACTTATCAATAACCTTTTATAAACTAAAATAAATATTATGAATAATTTTTCGATAAGGCCATAATATCTTATACTGAACTTCAGAGCTAGGAAATGGTCAGTGTTTCTCTAATAGTTTGTTCTATTTATTCCACTTTATGGCAATAATAAGTACGTGTTTTGATATCAGCCTCTTCTGCTTCCATAATGTTTATTTTTAATCCCTTTTATAATTACTTTAAAATGCAAACCCATATGGCCAGCACTGCCTGGCACCACCTGGGCTCCCTGTCTGTCAATAAAACGTGGAAGTGTCTCCGGAGTGCCGGATACGCATCAGAATGATGACATTCTGCCTGCCGCCGGTGGCTGCAATGTGTCTAAATTATTCATGCGGGTCTGACACCGACACCCCCTTACCCTTAACCCCCAGCCCCGGTCTGACCCCGTTTATGAGCTGGCTTCTTAATCAAGTTTGCGGAATGCATGAGCCTCCTCGTCGGCCTTAATCAGCTGAGGTTATGACGGCCACGGGGGCCGGGATATGTAAACTCCACAACATCCACCGAAAGCTGGCTAATTTGTAGCTGCTGTCTATACGGTGCATTATTGGATTACGGCCCCAAGGAGCGGGCGTGGCATCGGGCGTGTCTGAAGTGAATATAAATAAGCCTTAACTCGCTCTCCATCCGGTTCACGGGCCACGCAATTGCGAATGTTTTATGCAATTCGGCGCAAAACAAATCACATACGCAGCACATGAAAGCTCAATGGAAAAGCGATTGGAGGTTCCGGGGAAATTACTGTGGAGGTAAATACCCTTTGAATGGAGCTGACAGGATGTGGGTTTTGCCAACAGAAAGCACAAGAATTAATTTAAAGGGAGAAAAAGCGAAGTTAAACATATATAAATATATATTTGTATAATTCCTTATTCCCCTTTAAATGTATCCTCTTTTATCAGCTTATAAAGAACACACAAATTTAAGTAATTTATTTCTTTGTATTTATTTAATGCGTAAACACTGAGATCCCTGCAGAGAGCAGAGTATTCCCATGATTGCCATCGCTAGTTGACTGAACGAGTGCCTACGTGTGGAAGGGCGAGTCAATCAATCAGCCATTCAAGCCATTTAGTCAGTCAATCAATCAATGCGCTGCCACTGGACGTGCGCGTCATTCTAATCGAGCAACATTTTTTAATGCCCCCCCAAAATGTTGCAGAGGTTAAGCCACGCGGGTCAACGTGGCGTATAATCAATATTAAAGTGCAAGCCAGCTCAGAAGTACGCGTTGCCCAAGAAAAATCTGATAACTCAACAGCTTAACACTTAGTTTGCCCCTGCAATTGAGATAATTTCCAAGAATATTATGAGGATTAAGCTTAACTTTAGGTGAAATATCCTTATAGCTTTTACCTGTGAAATCAGCCAACCCACCTGACCTGCTGAGCTGACACATTTGCCCGCGGAACTTGATTTAATCTTGATGTGCAAATTATGGAGCAATTTGCCAATCCCCTAAGGGTAACCAAAGTCAAATCCCAGTCCGAAGACGGACTCCGAGCTATGTCTGCCATTGGGCTCTCCGGCGCTTTACCAGCCACAAAGAGCCCGGCAAACATATAAAAGAGGAACCACAAACGAGATATGCGATATGCACAGTGCTCAAGCCTCTGAATTGATCCGGCGCAAAAAAATTAATATAAAAGGCTTTGAAAAACTATTAAAAACGAGGAAAATTGAATACTCTATGAGGGATTTTAACTGAAAAATATTTTTACTTTATTAAAATGTTAAAAAAAAACTCCTTTATCAGCAACTCCAGCTTTAATAATATAATATATTATTATTATTATTTATATTAAATAATCTATAAGAGATTTTAGCTAAATTATTTATTTATTATTTTAAAATGTAATAAATAAGCTCCTTTACTAATTTATATAATAATGTATAAGTATTATTTATTTAATATATAAATACTCTATGAGAAATTTTTAATTACTATATTTATATAATATATTAAAATATTATAAATTAACTCTTTTATCAGGACCTTAAAAAAATAGAATAGCTTATTATTATTATTCATATTAAATAATCTATGAGAGATTTAACTGAAAAATATATTTACTATTTTAAAAAGGTAATTAATAAGCCCTTTTTTCCAGAATATTATGTTTTACCTTGAGAGAGATGATTTGATTTGATATATATATTTTCTATATAAAAATGTATTAAATAAATTGCTTTATCAGCAACTGTAGCTTTAAAAATATGTTTTAATATATATAATTGTTTATTATTATTATTTATATTATTATTATATATATATTTATTATTATGTATATAGTTACTGTATAAAAAGACTCTTTTATCAGCAACTGTATGTTTTAATAACATTCACTTTAATAATACTAATCATTTGCTTTCTTTTGTAATCCAAAATCTCTTGAATAGCCTTCCCTGTCGAAAAGAAGTCAAAGAGAAATATCAGTAACAGTACCAGTTTTTTATACAAAGTATATTTTATTAAATAGTAGAATAAAGTGTATCAGAAGTGCCCAAGAAACCGCCAGTGTCACCAGCAGATCCGAGATACTGAAAGGCCACGGAGCTGGGGACTTTCGGGGAAGCGAGGGACGCAGCAATTGAAATGGCATTAACATTTAGCAAACGGCAATGGCATAAGATAGCGAAATGCCAGAGACGCAGCTGCACTTGGCCAAAATCAAACAATTTCGTTGAGCGTCTGCGAAAATTGCACGTCTGCAGCGACGGCGCCAGCAAAGCATTTAGAACCGCGTTCAAGGGGGAGCCATAGGAGCCATAGGAGCTATAGGAGCCATTGGAGCTATAGGAACAGAGCTCTGCTTAAATTCGAGTTTTAGTTGCGAACTGCGAATTGCGTGCTTTATAAACGTAGAGGTATGTGTGCTGGCCGGGCACGTTTCGATTCGTTCCGTCGGATTTCATTTGATTTGCCGCCTCAATTGCGCACTTTTGTGCGGTCCAAGTCAAATAGTCAATGGCAATGGCAATGGCAGTGGCACTGGCACTGGAGATGGTTCAAACAATTCCTCTTTGCCCGGCGCAATCACTCGAATATTGAGTTTTAATTTCCGGCGACTATTTGCAGCTAGGCAGCCGAGGCAGCTCGGCCGACATCTGCCGCCGCAGGATATTAAAAATGAGTTGCATTTTTCTACTCCTGGCTTTAGAATCTTTGCACTTCATTTGCATTTGCGGGGACTCTGGATTCTGGGGGAGAGTGCCACTGATGAACTCGGCAAGCAAGCATCTCGCAGGCTCGCCAGGCATTTATTCAACTTTATGAGCAGTAAATAACCCTGAGCATTGCATTGCATCACCACAGTCTGCAGGTAATGCCAAACTTCCGGCCAGGCCAAGGCATCCGTACTGGGGCACTCCGTGTTCTCCTGCCCACTTCATTAGGGGCGCTGGGCTCCACATTTCAGTGATGCCAATTTGTACTCTTTAGGCAGGTGGGGAGCATTTATCATGTAGGTAAATGTATTTCTCATTCAATTCAGCAAGAGAGTCTATTACTTGATTAAAAATAATATATTCTTGTCCAGCTTTCTATCTAGTTTTTTCCACTTACATTTTCTTTAATTTATATTATATTTTAAACCCTCTGCTGCCATCTCTGTTGCACATTTCCCTCTTGGGGAACCGGAAGGGGTTTTGCGGAACGGGCTAGCCGGGAGTTCACAAAACCATCAAGCCTGTGGCCAGGGCCACTGACCAAAAACCATTATTAAAGTCGAGCAGCTTAAAAATATGCACGGCATGGCGGCAAGGGCGGCAACCACAGCACAACAGAGCAGAGCTGTGGAGAGCGAGCACAGCGAGTGGCTAGTAGCTCTGGGCCCACATTGCGTATACGTAACATATTGCTCTACGGCTATTTAAATGTATTTATGCAAACAGCAGCCGCAACAGCGGGGCGTTGACTACCGAGCACAGAAAGGCAGACAACGCACTCAGCAAATTGTCAAAAGCTGCTTACTGATTTCCATACTGCAAGGGAGAGGCCAGTTGGCCCAAAAGGGGCCAGTTGGCTTAGCAGAAACAAGCATGTAAAGGGAGATCCTCAATGAGGAAATTAACCCCTAGCAGTTAACTTCCTGATGCTGGTTCTTGGGAAAAACATTGTAAATCTTTTACTGTTTGTGTGAATTTTTTACCATCGATCCTGATGTGCTTTTCCCTCGATTTTTCTATCCCAGAAACACTTTTCCTTGCCATTTTGTCTTCGCAATGCCTTATTTATTCACTGCTTAGGCGAAGCCAGTAAGGAAACACTTACAAGAACGATGTGTAGCTCAAAATGATCTCAACTGCATGTGCTGCTAAAATGCCAATTGCATAAATTTCCATGGCAAATATGTGTGCCCGAGAAGAGGCGGTAAGCGATAAGCGATAAGCGATAAGCTTACTGCGGTGTTCCAATACAGATATATCCGCTGCACGTCGGAGGCAGTGGAGCAGAGTATACAGAGAGAGCGCCTTATTGGCCCTGCCACTGCTTAGTGAGCTCGAAAGTGTGCAACAGCTTGGAAATGCTTGCCCGACCAACGCACACGCGGCGTATGCGCAACGCTTAGTCAACTTGTTGTTGAGTTGTCGACGCCGTTCTGTGGCTAATGGCCTGTCCCTTTCGCTCTCCCCCTCTCCCTGCGTGCTGGCCGTCTCGGTGTCGCCTCACTTCCAAGCCAGCGCCTGCAACAAATGCTGCAAATGAGCTGACAGAGGTTATGATAGTGCACATGCTGCCATAACTCCGGTCAAACTATCTCGTGATGTCTGTTGACTGGGTGCGGCTCCTTGCTGCTGCTGCCGCTCCTGCTGCTCCTGCTTAGGACTGCTGGTGGCTCCTGGTGGCTCCTAGTGCTCCTTGTCCCATTAACCATCACCGGTCCGGGGTTCAATTAAAGTGCCAGCCATTAGTGCAGGGGACAGACACTTACATGATGGCCCCGCGCTCTCGAGGCTTAATGGCTTATGCGTCGCCTTAGCACTCACTTCATATTCATTTTCACTGCCGGCCCCTACCTCCTTGGTGCTCCTTCCCCTCCGCTCTCCGCTTCGTTTTAATTTCCATTTGGCCCTGTATTCTCATTTAATTACGCAAAAACGCAGCGCACACCTCCAGCTCGTGCATTATTAGACACATTCGCACTTTGTGTGCGCCTGCGAGTCCCGGACAAAGTTGCAAGGGCTCCCCATTCATTTGCGACCTCAACAACGGAGCGAGAAAATATGCAGGGGCGTGTCGGGAAAGTTGCTTAAGTCATACATTGGCCGGGGTCGGGGCACAGAGGTGCTTAACTATAGATTGATATAAGTTTTAGTATTGTATTGTATATGAAAATATACATATAAATAATTAAGACGGCATCCAGCACATTCTTCTTAAGTTATTTATTTATCTAGGTTACTTTTTGTATATAAGATTATTACTCAAGAAGGTTAAGTTAAGTCCTGATATAATATTAGTTCGAAATAGAGGGGTATAGAGAGTAGTTTTCACACAAACTAAGCTTAAAGGAAGAACTTATTTAAAGGGCTTAAGGATTTAAGTGATTGGAAAAGCTCTTTAAAGTATTTAAATAGAGTTCCTTAGCGCCACAGCCCACTGTGCCCTGGGCCCGGCCACAGGGCTCCCTTCGTTATTGCTTTGTTTATGTTTTTTAAGCATCTGATATATTGGCAAAGTTTCGTCCTGTCTCGAGGACCAGCTCCTCCCGTGCCAATGAAGCAACTCGCAGCCCCCGCTCGCTGCATTCTGACGGCTCCTGCTCCTGCCGGTCTGCCTAGCTCCTCCGCAGGACACCCTTGCTTTGTCAACTAATTGCCTAAAATATTTAAACTAGTAATGCCCCGACGTGCCGCCCGGCCTGTGTGCTGGCTGTTTTAAATTTGATTGTGCAGGTAAATATTTGCAGTGTCCTCCCGCGGAGGTCCTGGCCCCAGGAGCATGTTGTGTGCGGTTTTTACGGTTTGTTTGTGCGCAGTGGCTCCTTTTTATTGCATTTTGCCGGCGCACAAAGTGGCTTAGCATTTGCTGTTAGGCCATTTCGCATTTGCCAACGAATGCGTTCCGGGCTCTATCTCAAAGTTGCAGCCTGGCCAACAGCCCAAAAACGCAGCAGCCGCAACTAAAAAATCAATAAAATCAACAACAAAATATTTTTGGGACAAGGCAACGGCGAAAAGCGAACATAAAATATGCGAAAGCCAACGAGGCGGCGTAAATGCGGCAGGTTTATTTTCATAGATGGCAACCAGCCGCAGCGTAGAGCCAGGCTCAGGTAGAGCCATCCTTGCTAAAAATATATATATCTAGGCCACAAAGGAGGACTTCCGGAATGAATTTATGCAGGCGGAAGGGGTAACCCACATATGGAAATAGATCTAGACTGAAAATCCCTGAAATGTATTATTTAATGTCTTAATTGTACTCTAAGCCAGAGTGTTTAGACTCGAATTAAGCAGAGTGCCTTTGGGCCTTGGTATTGAATCATGAAAGGGAGCAAAGGAAATAAATAAAGCGCTTTCGTGTTCACTTTGCCAAAGGCAATAAAATATTTCCACCAACATCCGCACTAAAAGTTGTTTCGGGTCTTATCAAAACTAGAAATAAACAGGAACAGTCTAAGTTGATTCTTAGATACTCTATAAAGATCTAGATGACAAATGAAAGATTTATAGTCACAGATCCCGTGTAAATAATAAGATAATTACTTGTATTCTTTCAGATATTTTTAATAATACATTTGATTCTTATTGTCTCCAGTTAGGGTATATATTCACACAACTATTTCCTTACTTTTGCCGAAATCCCCGCAGATATCTGTGTTTGCATTTTATTTATTTTATTTTCCGCCATGTTGGCTAAACGCGTTTTTACGCTCGAATCGAGGCGCAGTTAAATGGGCCAAGCGGCTTTTACCGCGGGGCGTGGCCAATGGCAAAATCGAATGCGAAACGAAACGAACATTGATAAAAATTTATGTGAGTTTTATCAAGTGTTTACGTGGCACGAAAATAAATACCGCCAGCTGCCTGCAACGTCCAAAGCCCATCGCCCCGTCATATTTCACGTTTAGCGTCTGTTAGATGAATTTAAACTATACATTTAAATTTAAGGGCGCTTGTCAGTCGCCTGTCAGGCTTCCTTACTTGCTTTGAAACAAGGCTTAGCAAATGCGTGCAGAGTCCTGCGTTCGAGTATTTAAAAAGGCTCTGGGCCCGGCCCGGCCTTGCCAACTCTGGCAGCTGACAGACGCACAGTGGGCGGCACAGTGGGTGTGGCGGGTGTGGGATGTGGAGCGGCTACGCACGTGTGTTCACACACTTTGAACTTGTGTTTAACTTTTGCTGAGCCTTCTCTCAAGGCGTCAATTAAATGCCTATTAAGCCTTAACCAAGCCTAAAGGTGATGAAGGCACGCCTGGCCGTGAAAGGGAAAGGAACTTTCTGAGCCATTAAGAATGAGAGTTATTAGAGATGTTCGGGGTACGATAAGTTCATCGATTGTCTTGAAATATGGATAATATATCGAATGTAATAATTGTTGTAATGAATATCGGGTTAAAAATGTGAAAAAATAATACCATAAATAAACATAATAATAATAAATCACATATATCAATTAGGTATATCCAAATATATTACATATATTATATTTTAAGTAATTAAATAAATTTATTTAAAGCCGTGACAATCTTTGATCCTGTTCGATATTACCATCCCTAAAATAATCATTAAAATCCATTTATAAAATATCAAATACCTTGAAATATTGATAATATATCGTATCTAATAATTTTATATTAAATATATATTAAGTAAGAAGAAAATGATAGAGTAATTAATCAAATATGTCAGTAAAATATATCCATATTTCCTGTACTATATTCCGAGTTCTTTATTTAAAACCGAGATATTCCTTGATCTTGTTCGATATTCACATCCCTAAAATAACTTCAAATCAAATGTATATTAGGCATAAATTCAGCAGCACTTTTAATTAATTCTTTGGCTGAAAGGCTGATCACCCTTTTCAGCCAGGGTAATTAAAGCCGCCAAACGTGCGCAGTTCGCTTCGGAGTTCGGAGCCGTTTTTCCAGCCTGGATAGGACCAAGCGGCTCGTCCTGTTTGTTGTTTCACATGCTCGACTCCATTAACAATATGTTTTCCTTCGGCGCAGGCCCGGCTCATTCCCAGACCTTTCCATGTCGCTGCTGCTCTTGCCGTGTTTGTGGTTGACTGCCTGCAATGCCATCCTCCTGTGGCCCAAAAACCCGGCGAGACGCCAGCGACATGTGCCTAGCATAGCAGCGGGGCCCTCAAAAATGTGTATTCGTTTGGAAAATTAAAAAAAATTAAATGTGTTTATATTTACGGCAGCTTTTTGCGGTAAGAGCCAGCCAGCGCTCTCAGGCACATAAAATATGCAAAAATCATATCCTATTATGTTGTATCCTTATTAAGGTGCAGGAAGACTTTAAATATATTTACTTATTATTGCTTTAAACTGATATTTTATATATATATATATATTTTATATATAGTAATAGAATTTTTTGAATTCTAAAACAATGTTTCCTAAGTATCCCACTGAAATTCCTTTACTTTAAAGTAATTTTAAGGCAAGGATGTGATGTGTAGAATCGTATAACATTCCCAGGACATCGCTCTGGGGCCAGAACCCATTTTCTGGCTCAACAACCAATGGCCATTGGGCTAATTTAGCGACAGCATCAATGTTCCGCTCGTGTGTGGGGATTTTTGGGAGCCAGAGCCATGTTTACTGTGGCCCGGAGTGGGGCGATTTAGCGCCTGGTAGAAGGCCCTGGGCCGGAGCAAATACGGCCAGGCGACGCCCGACAGCCGAGGCTTAAGGAGATAAGTCGAGGGCCCAGTCCCAGCTCGATTTATGCAGCCGGGCGGCAAAAGGGGACTCTGTGCCGTTGCCAAGCACCTCGTCCTGGACTTTAAGGCCGCTCCAAATGACATTGTGCTGCAGCCGCCTCTTTTCATTTAAGTTTTGGCCACATATTTTATTGCAAAATGCATTCCGGCCCCTGACAACACACTTGGGGATGCTTCATGGCTGCAATTACGCTCAAGTGCGTTTTGGCCATTTTATTGCAATTGCAATTTTCATTTTGGTCTATGGCCAGGGCCGGGCAGGGCCCATCCCAGCTAAGTCCTGTCAAAGGCGCCTTAGTTAAGTGCGACCGAGTTTTGCTTAATGCGCTTTCGATATCGGGAAAAATAAAATGCCAGCATGTGTGTGTGTTGGCCAGAGTGTTTCGGCTGCCAAGTTCTTGATAAGACGGAACCACTCTCCCGCTCTGCCCTGGCGGAGGAAGTGCGCCTTGGTGGCCATAAATTGTCGCCCTTTTTCTGCATAAATAGTACTTTGGTGCGGCTTTATGGCAGGCGGGGGGTCGCTCCTCCAGTGCAGGATCGGAATCAGGATGTGGCATTGCAGTTAGCAGCTACGGCCAAAGCCAAAGCCGAAATGCGCTTTAGGAAATTGCGTAACTCGACAGCCGAGAGAGTTCTGTGCGGAAAACTTGACAAGGAACTGGGTTACGTCCCCAGGACAGGAGGAGGTGGGACTTCTTGGCTTGGCAGAGTAGTTTGGATGGAAAATTAGCAGGGATTGAAGGGAATCATAACAAATAGCACAGGCCTAAAACTAACTCAAGAAGGAAATTTACACTTAAGCCCAACTAGATCAAGTAGAAAATGGGGACTTGTCTTTAAACTTTTCAAAAACACAAGATTTGTGATGGAAACTTCTTCTAATTAGTTAGAAGCCCGCATTTTGTGGTCCTTCCAACCAATAGGTCAACGAGAAAGGAGTGTTTTCCCTCTGACAAAACTTGTGCTCCACTTTGGAACATTGTTTATGGACTAATCGTTGTCTTTTGCAACTTGGCAGCAGCTTTCAAAAGCCAGATGACACAGCCATCATAAAGTTTCGGAAACTGTGTAATTTGGCCAATACTCGAAGCTCTAATTGCCTTTCTTTTTATGGGACAAACACGAGCACATATGTACATTTGCCGTTTAATTAGAGCTATTTTTCGACATTTCATTAAAACCAGAAGGGGAAAAATTGCCAACGCACTTTGTTGTTAGTGTAGGCAATGTGCCAAGTGCAAGGCAAGTTTGCTCCCCACTCGCCGGAGACACTAAAAAGTAAACTTTTAGTAACTTTTAACGAAGAGCCGAGCGAGGGGACACACACACACTTCAAAGGAGTTTGTTTAAACGGCACAGAGGACTCTTAAGGACGACGCTGGCACGACCCGAAGTTGCTTGTTGTGAAAAATGTTTAGTTATTTTCCGCTGCTTGATGTGCAGCTTTTGTGATCAACTTAATTAAATTCATTAGCCGAGCGCTCGCATCACGTATACGCCACGTCGGCAGGCAATTAGTTACTGCCTCAGATGATAGATGTTTGTGGGAAAACTACTTCAGCAACCAATATATTATCGGGATATTAGCCAGGCATAAAGCCGAAAGCGGCTAATTTAAATATCCTGCGGCTTCGACCGACAGCCGCAGCCGAGGAAGCAGGAAACCGGCTAAGAGCACAGAGCAAACAGCGGAAAGCAAAAGCAGATTCTCTGGCCGACAACAACCGATGGCAATTTCTAATTAAAATACATAGTAGTTGGAAACTTTCCTCCCTCCGGACTCCGGACCGTCATCCTCCCTTGTTTTTTGCGACCTTTGGGGGTGTAAAATCAATAGATGGCTTTTAATCAAATTCAACTTGAAGGAAAACGAGCCAAGAGGCAAAAACCTTGGCGCAATCAAAGCTTTTGGCTGCTTAAGACCACGCCCCATCGCCTAGATCAGGGTAGAAATTTCGTTAATAAAACGCCAGAGCTGCAAGCTGGCAATAAAATTGCAGCTTTCGGAAGAAAAGAAATGCTGCCAACTGAGCTCAAGTTTCCTGGAACTTTGTTTAGTTGATTCTCCCCTGGCATACGTAATTAACGACGAACAAATCGCAAGGATAATTCCATACCTTACTGTAACAAATTGGTCCTTAGTCTTAGATCACACAAATTATTTCCCTGCTGTGAATATTAAATAAACTAACAAGCAAGGCACACACGAACCATTAGGAAATTACTATTGCAAAAGGCTCGATAAATGCACTTAATTGCTTTGCAAGGCATGTAATTCATCCTGGACCTTCATATCTCGATCTCCAAACATTGCAATTTATCTGCAAACTCGGCTGAATCTGCCTGCAATTTCCTTATTGAAGCTGCATAGTTTTGGGCTTGACAAATTGCCAGACGATTGGTTTAATAGCTGGCTGAGCAGGCTACAAAGAAGCCAAACGGAACGAACGGGGCGTGGCTGTGGCCAAGGGTTTTGGCCTGGCTCTGGCTTTGGCTTTGGAACGTGTCTGTAATTGGGGTCACGAAGAGCATATCAACGGAGGACATTGTCGGCCCGTCGCCATTTTGTCAGCAGCAACGTGGCGCTCATAAACTTTTGAACAAGTTATGCGTCTCCCGAGAATGTGCAACAATGCCAGGGCTCAATCCCAGAGCTCCTACAGGCAGAAAAACTCAATATCAGGGTTTTACAAGTCGTTATCTAATACACGAGAAGCCTTAAGAACCACCTACACAAGTTTAACATTAGTATAGTCATTAGATATATTTACTTGAATTAAATTAAGCAGATCTGTACATTAAATCAATCAATTCCTTGCCTTTAAACAGTCTTCTGTATGTTTATCTTATTAAAAGCATATAATCTCATACCTAAGAGATAGTTTCCCTTGGCTTTTTCTCTCCGTGCAGCCAGGGTCCATAGCCAAAAACCAAATCCTGAGCCCTTGTAATAAACTTTGTTTATAACGCGTCGCCGGCTGAACTGTGCAAACATGCAGCCGTCGAGGGAAATGCATAGCTGAGAGATCGCCGAGCCAATGGCTGGCGGAAAGGCAGCGCTCAGTTGCCAAGGAAGCGGAAGTCGAATGCAATGCACACACTATCGCAGGCGCGGACTCCGACACCCGAGCAACACCCTCTGTGCCATATCGGGAACACTCCCTCCGACTTTGCAGGCGTTGAAATTCGCATTTTGTTGCTCTGGCTGCTCTGGTTTAACGCATTTTAACTTTGATTAACGACTGACGGCCGAGGATCGCATCGCAGGATGCCAGGATGCGGCCGAACCGCTTGCATTGGCTCCGGGTTACCCATACGCAATTGCATTTCCGTGCTTACATCGTTTTCTACTTAAGCCTCGAGCTTTTATAGGGATTTTCAAATAGTAAAGGGAGTCCATGGTGGGGAGTTACATCGGCCTCCGTAATAAATACAAATGTGACACTCCTGGAAGCCGAAATCAATCTTCATTGATGTGTGAAGGTTGCCGGGATGACACTTTTAAATTGGCAGATTTATTACAATAATTTATCATTTGTATATTATAGATCTTGAAGGTTATTACCTAAGCGATTTATGGGCCTTTCCCAGATTTAAAAATAATGTTGATATTTAAAGTAAAATTATTTATCAATCAAAATTAATTTCAACGGATTTTCTGTTTAATTTTACCCTTGATATCAAATGGTTGTATGTTTATATTAACCTTTGTTAAGGAAAAATCATAAATAAGCTTTAATCATTCTTTAATTAATTTCAGCTGCACTGTTCACATTTTTTAGAGAATTTGTAATCACTATAAATACCTTTTTCTATATTTATGATTTAAAGATACTTTAAATGTTTTTTTTTTGTTAAAATTTAACCATTGACATAAAGTTTATGCATGCTTATATTAACATTTGTTAGGGGAATAATCATAATAAAGCCTTCATCGCTCTTTAATTAATTTTATCAGCATTATTTAAATTTTTTAGAGAATTATCAATTATCTATAAATACCTCTGAAATTCAGTATTTTTCTTTATTTATGACTGAGTTTACTTTTAATGCTTTTATGTAAAATTAAACCCTTGACATAAAGTTTATTCATGTTTATATTTCTCTTTGTTACGGAAATCATTACAATAAATTATTTAATTAATTTCAGTGCATTATTTACATATTTCGAGAATTTCTAATCACTATAAATACCTCTGAAATTCAGTATTTTACTTTATTTATAATTGAGTTTACTTTAAATGTTTCTCTGTAAAATTAAACCCTTGACATAAAGTTTATTCATGTTTATATCATTCTTTAATTAATTTCAGCTGCATTATTTACATATTTAGAGAATTTCTAATCACTATAAATACCTTTGAAATTCACTATTTCACTATCCCTTTTCACACTCGAACAATGAGCGAAATTCTTGGAATTTCAGGGCCCTATTTCAACTGAACTCGTTGACCAGCCCAGACAGTTCCCTGGCCATTGAGAGCCGGGGCTCTACATTGGTTTTCCAGCTGCCCGACTGTTTTCCGAGCAATTAATTTCATTATTTTTCATCTGGCTGCATAATTCCATGAATGGCAAATCGAGTCGCGCTTTGCTATCAGCGGGGTTCCCCGAGAATGGAGCAAGAAAAGCAAAGAAAAAGCATGCTCGGCGCATGCTGTGCAAATTGTTAGCACTGATTTATTATTTATTGCTTGGCTCTCGGCCGTCCTGATTTATTCCGAGCTGATGACAGCGGGCCCGGCTTAAAGCCTTCGCTCTTTTGTCTCCGCATCCCCTGATTTTTACTTGTTTATGCCCTTTTTAATGTTTCAGTATCAAAACATGGAAACGGGGTCAGACAATTAAATGATTTATGCCATTATTTATTGTTCTATCTGGCTGTATGTGTCCCTGGAGGGACAACGCAATCAGTTTAAGCCGCCGGGCATTGCATTCTGCCGTCATTTGTTCACACAGCGGATTTGCACACGGAACATGCAACAAAAGCTGTTTAAATAACTAATAATTATCTTGTCGGCTTTGCCGCAGAGGCTCAGGCCCCGCGCCTCCCCTATTTATATGCGTAAGCCGCTTAGTTGAAATTAATTAACATTAACAGCCGCAGAAACAAGAGGCGAGCTCGTGAACCAGACTAAGCATCGTCTCGCAGCCCGTTTAAATATTTATTGTCCGCAGGCTCGCTTATTTTTAATGACATTGTAAGCCCAATCAGTTATTTATTTATATAATTCGCACTCTTTATGGCCTTGTTTTATGTGTAACTGGTCTGCGGGCAAATGCAATAAACACGGTTTATGTACATCTTATATAATCTAATTTGACACGCTTTGTGCAAATATTTGTATTTAATCTGCATGGGTTCATAATTAAATAATCTCTCATTCGTTTGCGTTTGCGTTTGACTCTTTTGAACCGGAAAAAACATCGGTTATGTCATTATAGTGACAGCTGAACTGGCGAATCTCATAAACAACTAATTTCCAGGGCAAAAAAGTTAATGTCGTTTTAAATATTAATCATTTTGCTGGCGCATTGTAAGTTATTAGCTTTTGCATAGTCAAAACACAGCTCATAAATCCTTTTAATATGAATGCTTGAGATTTATGGTTGTCCATTAATACCTGTAATAATATTAATTATAGCCTAGCTTCCGGGCTGAAAAAACTTAATTTAAACAGGGAAAAATAGAGGTAAAAGTCAGCTGATGAGTTCAGGTAAACTATGGCCATTAAAATGCTTTTCTACTTAATGAAAAATGATGCCAACGACTAACTAAGTGATACTTATATCCATATTTATTATATTGAGTGGCAACCCTTAGCTCTATAATTCTAATAAAAAAGTAGGGTGAACTATTAAAAGCTTATTGCATATTTGTGTAGTTTTTTTAACTTGCCAAGGACTTCCTTCAACGATTTCAATCAACTCATCTCTCTTACTTTCCCCACTCAACACTTAAAGCGAATCTCGTGCCCTGCTCTGGTCTGGGCAAAACAATGCTCATATATACTTCCGTGAGAAGCACAGAGCAGACTTGCCAGCGCCTCAGTCCATGGCAAACAAGGGGCAGCGACTCCGCACCGCCCGCAGTCCAGGGAAAGAATACAGAAAACCGAATGGAACAATAAGGATGTGCCCGCGGCGCTGCGATGCTCCGCTTAATCAGCGGCACTGGCTGCGGCACATAACTCAGATATAGTGCAGGCGGTATGTGGCAGGGCCAGAGCACCCCACGGTCCTTGTTGCAGCTCCCGCAAAGGGATAGTGTTATCCTGGCTGGAGACAAAGAAGCTGGGGCACCCGCTGCGGCTGCTCCTCTGCTCTTTAATTTTAAAACAAATGCTGGCGGAACCTCGAGACTCGAAATTCGGCAGTCAGTCAAGCGCATTAGAGAGAGGTATAGAGAGTGCTAGAGGAGACCTAGATACACCAAGAAAAATCAGTTACAAAACATAAGAGTTGGTCTCCAAGGCAGCTAGATTTAAAAGGATATTTGAGCTATAATTTATATGGAAAGGCCCTCTCTTTCCAGTCTAACTCATTAAGCCTTAAAATCCTTATTATATATCATTAGAATATTACATAAATCATATATTAAATGGCTTAAAGCTGATATATAATTAAATTTCCTTAAATACTCCCTACCAAGGGTAGTGAGCTGGAGGAGTCCTTAGAGCAGCCAGTGGCCAGCCAAGCGTGCCCAAATTACAGTTGCAATCAAATCCTCGAGCAACCGCAAGTGCACGCCACACACACACCCACTGCTGGTGTATACCCACACACAGACACTCCCAATACATCCGCAGTCGAGGAGCTGTCTCTCACAAAATTAACCACAACAACTTGCAGTGGCAGGGCACTCATACACACAGCCGCCTGCTGGGAGCCTGGATTTTCTATTAGAGGCTGCTATCGCTGCGGTTTGTTAGGCAACTTATTAGATTAGCCAGAGGGGACCCAGGTCCCAGGAGCTGCTCGATTTCGGGGGGATGCAACAGGCCGGGCGCATGCATCCGGCTGACCACGGAGCTGTCCGACCACAAACAGCTGTCAGCCGGGGCCCTGGCCTTTGATAAATATGATTAAAGTCGCCGCCGCCGTCGTCACCCCTTCCTTTTGACAAATTTAAAGTACATCAGTCTAATGACATGCTGGCCCAGAGCCGGGGCGGAGCCGGGGGCCGGGGCCGAGGGCTGCCCCATTCGGGCCATGATGGATGCCTGTATAAAACATCTCTTGTCCAGCAAATACATGACGAATGGCTTTGGCCACGGCTATCTCTATCTCCCAGTCCATACGAGTATCTTCTCTCTGTGGCGCAAAAAAGCATGCTATGGAATTTTATTTATGCCACTTTTGGGGCTGCATGTCACATGTGCACAAAGGACCATTGTCGGTTGCGGGTCGCTCCACAGCATGCAAGTTGCCAGGATGCGGTTACGGTTTGGTCAGCTTGGTACCTTCTAGTTATTTAAATGATTTAAGTAGTTATTTATTTAATGTTTAGTTTTATATACCAAGAAGCCTGCTGCAGTAATTGGAATTTATTTGTTTAAAGATGAACTTACTATTTCCGAGGTCGTTTAACTCATTAAGTTCTCAGACAAATAAATCTCCCTAAAAGTTTAGAGCTTGAAACCTAAATATTATATTCATCTAGAGGTATCTTTAACAGCTTATCTTCTTTTATAAATTATTTATTAAGAGCTCCCATGAATTCCTAGAGTGTGAATGCATATAAAACCAAATAATACTCAAGAAACCTTCAGCAGAAAATTGAAAATAGTTTTTTTTTACATATTTTATATTTTACATACGCTATATTATATTTAGTTCTCAGACAAATAAATCTCCCTAAAATTTTAGAGCTTGATACCTAAATATTATATTCATCTAGAGGGATCTTTAGCAGCCCATCTTCTTTTATAAATTATTAATTAAGAGCCCCAATAAATTCGCAGAGTTTGAATGCACAAAAGCCGAATAATACCCTTTGAATTCCGCCACAAATGCATCCTTTTTAACGAAATCCCATATGCAGAAAAATACGTTTCTAATGTGAAAGATGAATTAGATTTCCAGCATTCAGAGATTTGCAGCCTTGCAGTTCTCTTGTCCGTTCCGGTGTCCTGTCCAGGGATCGCATCGGAGAACTATAAATTTCATTTGTCACAGCAAATCCCCAGAGCGGCTTACAATGAACTTCATTTCGGAGGCAACGAGGCGAGGCAACGAGGCGAGGCGCGGCGGGAGGGGCAGGACATTTTTACGTAGTTTGTGGCAGAGTCAAAAACAGCATAATGCACGTCGCACAAGCTGGGCACACACATTGACACACTCGCACACACACGCTGTCTGGGCGAGACAGCTGACACAAAAGCCACAGAGAACAATTTAGATATTTTCCAAAGATTTAAGCGCTCCACAAACGCCTCGCAGGACCCTCTCCCTTTGAGGGCAAAGGCTGTCGACAGTTTCAGTTGCGCAGGGCCAGTCAGCCAGTCAGCCAGCCAGGACCAGCCAGAGTCTGGCCGCCTGTCTATTTGTTTGCCATTTAAATAAGCACAGTTCCCCGGGAAGAGGGCAAAAAAAGAGGGGAGACAGGGGAAATAAACATGTAAAAATAAAATACATTCATATTCATGCGAATAACCACAGCAGCTCGACATTATTACTTATGTTTATTTGTTGTTTGTCTCCTACAGGTACGTCCCCTCATAGAAAGGGCCCTAAGTGGCTCACCTGGCATTTGCATATGTGTACCTGTGACTTGTATCTGTATCTGTATCTGTTGCTCCTGGGCGAGCACTCGAGTGTCTTAAGTTCCGGGTAAGTGGGAACTTTTTCTGAATTCCAGCAAGTGCCACTGGGCCGCCTCGAGTGGCTGCCCCATGAAGTGTTGTTTGGGATGAAATGTATTTGGGTCCGCTGACGGATTCTGACCCCATTCGGCGGCGAATGTGGAGCGGAAGCGGAAGCTCAAAGGAGCCTTGAGTGCGTTTCATATGCTCCAAAATGTATGAATAAATTCTAGTCTGTATAGACTTAATGGGGAGAGTGTCCCTAGACCGAAATATCTATGGAAATATAATATTTAGGGTTTGAGATTATTTTAACTTGCTGTTTTTGGTAGCAAAGCCTGCTCTCCTTTCAAATTAATCACTGAAAACACTCCCCTCACTGCCAGCCAATTTCCTTGGCTATATGCAGGCAGACCGTCAACGTAATTAACCCATTTTCCGCGGCGAGTTGCATGCCACTGCGGGGCGGCGGTGGCCGCAAAGAAAGCACCAAAAATCCGCAAACGGCGTGCAAAAATTTGCTTCGCTTTTAATGGCTCACATGTGCGAGTGTGCGAGTGTGTGAGTGTGCCAGTGTGCCTCCATAAGAGCCTTAACTGACCAGCACAAGCAAATACGCACAGCACACACACACTCGCTATAGGAAGGGAGTGAATGGATCGCTTTAAAAAGCCATTTCGGCTTGCTTACCCTTCCTTTTTTAATACTTTTTGCAGAATGGATGGCACATCGTTTAAAGTGGCCACAGCAGCTGGGGAATAACAAGGAGTAAAAAGGACCAGGGGGGGGCAGGATTATAAAACACTTAAACGATTTTAAGCGCAATTATGCTGGCAGGAGCACGTAACCGCCCTTTAGAGTTTAATTTTCCAGCACTCGCAGGGGCTCGCTCATTAGGTTTTCAATTTAAAGGTACTCAGACCACCAGTTTCTTCTAAATTATATAGAGAAATGAAAAAAAGAGGGAAACTAGGTAGGTAGGTAGGATATATAAAGGCGAGAGCCAGTGCCTGGGGCAGATAACCAGGAACAACAGAGGCTGGAAGCCCGGGACTGGAGTACAACAATTAGAGCGTCAGCTCACCGGAAAAAAGTTTGCATTGCATTTATACTACTTACTCCTGGCTGGGATTTATTTACGGACAAAAAGTTCCTCGCACAATGGCCGGCGAGAACTAGTTGTGGTCAGCGCTTCTTGGAACGACACACCGGACGGGGACGGGGACGGGGAACATCCGCTCCCCAGCTCGGTCCCTATTGTTGCAATAATAAACATCCGGCTTTAAATTTCAATTGCCCGAGTATAGGTGGAAAATGGCAGAGTGGCCGGCTGCCGCAATAGCTTCTGACATTAATTAGCCCAAACATGTTTCCCGCTTCTCCCCCCTCGGAGCGGAGAGAGATAATGGCAACGGCAAAGTTTTCGGCCATCTGCAGGTGCATAATGAACCTGGCCCGCAGCCTCATCCTTTCAATGCCTGGCAGCGTGTTTATTATGCAATTTGTCCAAAGGCAGAAAGAGCTGACGGCAGGGAAAGTTGCCCCGAGGATAGCTGCTATTGGAAGTTACCATCTTGCTGAAATTAGTTTCGTTTCTTTAGTGTAAAGGTGTTCCTCCTTGATGTATAATTTTTCACATTAGTTGAAATTAGTAGGATTTTGATGTTCAAAGATTGAGTAAGAGAGAGCCGCAGGCTGGCTAGCCGCTTTTAGAATTCATCCTGGTTCCGCTGGGCCACAGCCAGCGGGAGAGCCACGATCTGCCCTGGGTGCCTGCCACCGCCTCCATCGATCGCTTCATGGTGGACCTGAGGACGGTCTTGGCTTTCCGAATGGGAACCTTTTTCCTTATCGTCACCGCAGCCTTTCTCTTCAGGGCCATCTTTGGTTTCTTGGGCTTGCCCTTGTGCTTCTTAGTCTGGGTCTTACACTTGATCGTCTTCCTTAGCTTTACCTTGGGCTTCACCAGTGGCACCTCTCTCTCCTGTCTAAATATATCGGCAGACCTTGGCCGACCGAACTGGTACTCGCTGGAGTCTTCTTCAGAACGGGACACGTAGCGCCGAGCCGAGTCCTTGGCCTTCTTCTCATGCCTGGAAAACTCTTCCTTTGATGTTTCTTCGAATTGGGATTCTTCCCCCTCTTCATACATTTCCGGTTCACTTTGATTTGGATTATGGCTTTGGGTTTCCTCTTGCGATAACAGAAAACTGGAAAACTGATTTTCAGCACGGAATTCAGACTTGGAACCCCCTTCGGCATACGTATCTGGATCAGCTTGAACTGTATTACGGCTCTCCACGATTTTTGCTTCCTTCTGGGGCTCGAGTGATCTGCAAAACTCCTCGAAGGATATTCCTTCACTGCGGGACTCTTCTTGCAACGCCAAGGACTCTTTGACCATGGCCTGCCTCCTCGGGGCCCTTTTACCTAGCGTCACTTTCGTTTTTTTGTTTATGGCTACCCTGGGCTTATTTGGCTTGATCCTGGGCTTCTTTGCCAGCTGCTTCCGCTTCATTGGCTTCTGTGCCACGCCCTCTAGGGCATACATGTCTGAATCATTTGGCATTGGTTCAGGATCAAGACTCATCTCGACCTGGCTATCTTCTTGAGGCTCGGGGCGATTGAAAAACGTATCGAATGATGGCCATCCAGCGCAGGACCCTTGCTGCGACGTCAAGTCTCCCTGAACATATCTACCTGGATCACTTTGAAACGAAAATTTGCTCATATCGAGTGGTCCCAGAGGTCCCAAGTCTCCATTATTTTGACCCGACTCGGGGGTTAGCCCGTCCGCAGCGGTGGATTCTGGCCGCAGGACTCCGAAGTTGTCAAAGTTGTTTGCTGGGCTGATCGTCTGGAAAGAGCCGATACTCCAGGACCCAGTTGGGTCACTAAAATAATCTTTCGAATCCATACTGTTTCATTAGAAATTTTGTACTTTTTTCAGACCAGAATTAATATTAAATGAAAAACCATGAAAACGGGAGTATCAAATAGTATTCGGTGTATACGAAAGGTTAGTTGAAATAAAACTGAGAACCTTGAGGGGAGACCAAGCATATGCCTTGACATATCAGAGTCAAGGCTGATTCGATTGAAAATATGGTTTTTCTAGTCCAATAGGGGCAAGGTTTCATAAGCTAGCCTCCGTTTTTTATTACTATTCAAAAGGTCAATATAATGCCTCTCAATTCCATTAATTCGCTGGCAAATTTGACAGGGATTTCGCAGGGCAACTTATGGCATGTCCTTTTCTCCCTGAGGTTTACTTTCCGGCTCTGCACGAGTGCCGCCAAAGTTTATATAATGGCGGTGGAGTTCACACTTCTTGTGCTGAACTTTGTCCACCGCCGCCGCAGCAGACGGTGCGACAATTGTTGTGTCTGTGGAACTTTAGACCAAATAGAGCCGCTATTTGCTATTTGCACTTGCTCGGGCGCTAAATATTTCAGACAAAAGCCAAACAAACGGCTGACAACAACAACGAATGTCTGGCGGAAGGAAGTTCAACTTAAATAACGGATATTGGCTTAAATAAACAATGGCGCCCGGTGTCGTCGTGGCTCCCTAGCTCCCTAGCTGCGAGTGTGCGATATGTGACTCGCAAAGCGGAAGTCGCCCGCCCGCCATTTTGTGGCTTCGGCAGAAAGTTAACTCCTCCGGAATTATTGCAGCTCGGCGTGCAACAGCTGTGCTTTGAAACTTCTTCTGTGGCGTCCTAATTGCTTGTTAATTAGCATAGTTCCAGCTGGATGGGAATCAGAATCTGGCCGGGTTGGGAGTCCCCTGGGAGTTCGAAACAAAACAAAGAAAAATGGCTGCCGGTGGCTGACCTGGCCGACGTGTGTTCCCGCCTGGCTGTGACATGCCACTGATGGAGCTTAACAACTGAGCAAATATTTGACAGCCCGATGGTTCGCTGCCTGCTGGCTTACGTCCTGCGCCAGGACCCATCATCCTGGATCGCAAATCGGGCACTGACGCGGGAGAATTGACTGGATTTCGGGTGAATGTCTATATGTGTAGACAGCCAGGCATGGCAGCCAGGTCATCCGAAATCAAACTGACATTAGGGAATCGTTTAATCAGCGCTGTAGTTGAATTAAGCTCATTTCCAGAGCGTTTATCCATAGATACTCTCCTCTAAGTGGGTTTAGGTGAAAACAAACACTAAACAGAACTTAAGAGTTGCTCCTTGGCCAAAGCAAAGCTACTTATGGCGTAATTCCGTTCTCACTTCCGCCGTGAGCAAGTCACACAGCATTCAAATTATTTTTAAACCCGGCGACAATATTTGCACAGCAAGGCGAAAAATAAAAGCAAAAACATAGAAATGGGAAGCGTAAAAGTGTGCAGAGCCAGGCTAAAGAGGAGGTCCTGCTGCTGTTAGGAGGAGGAGGCTAGCTAGGTGGAGGAGGCGGTTAGGTGGTCGCAAACGAATGCCCAACCGGCGCTAAAAGGATAAGCGCATTAAGGCATTTACTTTGCGATTGCAATGCGAGTTTTGCCAGGGAGTCGGAGCGGGGGGAGAGCGCATTAATATACGTATATCCGCCGCACCAAGGACCATCGAGAGTCGATGGCAGGAAGGAGACTCCACTGGAAGCACAAACAAGGACATGTTCGTGTAAGAGCTCTGTGCAAAGCCCTGTTGTTGTCGACACAAAAGCGCAACAAACAAGCAACAGCCTCCGGGCTGCTTTGGGTCGGCAATGCAGCGACAAAGGACAAGGCAACAAAGCTAAGAACGAGCACATTGCACTTTGGACCCACTTAATCCTGGCCATTGTGTTAGCCTTATTATGACGCCCCCGAAACATGCGAGAATTGTCCTTGCCTTTGCCTTTGCCCACCAGCCGGCACACCCAGAGAAAAGTGTGTGCCATATCTGGAAATATTTCAGCGGAGAAGGGACTACCTTCGACTATATAAATCGATAATAATACCAACTGAGAAGCCAGAATCTTAGCCTCTTTTTGCCACATTTTCAGCCCTCTTTCAGGGCGACTTCCCAGTTTTTGTTCGAGTGCAATTTCCATTTAGGAAAAAGCTGGCAAAGCCTTGACGACAGTTTCATGCTTTATCAGCAGTGGGAAAACTTGTTTGTTTTTCCTACGCTCCGCCGGCCGTAATGAACGGCGCTGTCTGTCTATTGTCTGGCACGGGGAGAGGTCGGAACATGGGGTGGAAAACGGCGGGGGGTGGTCCGTTCGCCGCCATTTCAGCCGCGTGTGTTAAGGTTACACTTTGTTTTCTGCCAGACCAGACGGCGCCAGTCGACCCCCAAAAAGAGCTCCAACATCCACCTCTTGGCATTGGCCACTCGCCGGGCCACATTTTCTTTTTTGGCAAGCAGCGGGAAATCGATAATATCGCCATGAAGTCATGGGGCTAAAATTAAAACATATTTAAAGCTAACTAGAATGCGGGCGGGCAGGCAGCTTTGAATCCGAATGAGGGCTGATATAAATATATATGAACTATGATAAATATTTATGAAAGAGTAAGGATCTTGGAAGTAAGGAGAGAAGGGTTTGACATTTCTAAGGCGTTATCTGGGTTAGAAATATGGGTTTTTAATTTGTTTACAAATCGATGGATAAGCTAAGACTTAAGAGAAATTTATGCATAAACGTAGGGATAAATTTAAATATATATGAATTTAAGTAGAGGTTCCTTGAATTGAAAATACATAGAATAAACTTAACTACACAGCCTAGATAAATGTAATGAATAAATACAAATAACTATTAATCCATACAAACATTCAAAATATTAAAACAAATATTTATATTTCGAAACCAACCAAAAATGAGTTAAACTCAATTATTTACTATAGACAGTTGTGTGAGTTTCCGATTTAATAACCACTTAATGCGAATTAAAGCCTGTTGGTGAATGCCTTAATTAGACTGTAAATGGTGTTGAATTACCATTTCATCAGGTCTAATTAATATGCATTTTTCCGGGGCACAAATCAAAGACACGCCCGGCATATTGGCCATAACCTCCGATCATTTCTACGTAAATTGGCTCAAATGGAAACTAATTAAATTAAAAACATTATGCGGATGGCTTTAATAAATGAGCTGCTCACGGCCCAGCCGGGCGGACACTCAATCAATTTTGCACAAACAAACAAAAACTAATTATGCTGTGGTGAACATTGAATGCTAATAAATCAATTCATTCCGGCGGCAGACGCACATGGCCCAGGCTCCACTGTCTTCGCTCAACCTCCTCATTTCAGCAGCAAGTTTATTTTTCTAGGTCATGCCTCGAGCGCGTTATTCCTCGCAGTTTTTGCGAGCTGCTTCCTATTTCGGCAGACAAATGGCGTCGCAGCTTCGTGGCGCCATCAGTTACTCGTCCTGGTCCTGGCTGGTGGGTGTGGTCGCCTGCCAGCTCTGCCACTTCCAGGATCCCAGCAGCGACCCTCGCCGCTTGTCACTGCCAATTTTTACTGCAGCAATTCCTTCGCCGGCTTGGCTGGGGATAAATCCAGCGGCCGTTATCGGGTGTTATACTCCGCCCGGGGTCGCGTCGCGGATGCCAGGACTTGCCTCCAGGACGCGTATTGATTTCCCGCCCCGTGGCTCCTTTTCAGGCATTAAAGTTGCTGCTGCCGACAGTGACACGGCTGGTTATAGTTATAGTTCCGTTTGCAGCTCTCGAATCCATCAACAGCTGTCAAATTGCCGTGGCCATCCTGGCGTTTTATGGCCACTTCTTTATTGCTGCCAGGAGCCTCAAAATTGATACATGAAATATGGAATTTTAAATTTAAAGGCTCCTTTACTGGAGGATTTTTAAGGGGAGGATTTTTGGGGAAAGTAGCTTGGCAATACAAATTAAAGGATGGAATATACAGAATTAAACTTCGCTTGAATAATGTGTTTCACTGTAAAGTAAATTGAATATTTCCATTAATTTTTAAGGATGCCCTGGTTCCATAAATCCATAAATAAAATATTTTCTTCACAGAAATGGCATTTATTTGATAACCCAGCAATTAGGCAAGCATATCCTCTCATTTTTCCAATATTAAATCCTTCTGTTTGCCTAAAATCCTACATATTTCCTGTGTTTGTTTACGCATTCGCTTTGGCTGTCAGTACAAATACACTTTTAGTAATGGGTATTGGCCATTTGCTTGATTATATTTTATTTAGCCAACGTATACAGATATATATTTCATTTTGTAACTGATTGGCATAATTTCCTCCGTCCCGAAGCTGCTCCTCACTTGGCCAAACTCCTCTCAGTCCGCACAATTACCGTCGTCTACTTGGCTGTCGGTTCTAGTTTCTAGTTCTTCCCTCCAATTGACATCTAGAGCCCGGTTATTGATGGCTTTTATTGCACGATGCACATTTCATTTGTTGCGGATGCGGTGCCGGATGCCGGTTGCGGGGATGCGTTGGAAGACCCTTTCATTTCGTGGCACATTGCCCGGGCCAAGTGCTTGACGTCAATCACATTTCCTTTGTAATAAATCCGCTGGCACAGCACCGGCATCAGCGTCAAGTCATGTTAAATTACGTGCAATTAAAATCTAATGCACATCGCACAGATACAACAGATACTACAGATACTACGGATACTACAGATACTCGTGGCACTGACGGATGGCTGGATTGATGCCATATTGGCTGCCGCGGGGCCATTCACGTCGTTGCGGTAATTAATAAGCTGCGATCCGGTGCGGGTACCACGGGGCGTATGCTTTATGAGCCCCAGCTGCAGCTGCAGCCCGGGCTAAACTATTTATGCGGCAATTGAGTTTTGCGAAACAAATTTTCAATTTGCAGCAGGGACAGGGATAGGATAGGATCCCCGGTCCACCCACAAATTATAATGAGTTAATTTGACGCCAAGGGCCATGTAGGCCGAGCTGGGGTGGGCGTTTGATGGCATCTTTTGGAGCCCCCAAACCCAAGAGTGGCTTGAAAAAGCAATTTCAATTAGTGAGCCCTGCCCGCCCCTTGGTGTCGCCCGTAAAATTGAAAATTTAATCACCAGCGAATGGCACTGGGATCCATGCAAATGTCCTGGCAATGTCACACAAAAGCACACAATTAAGCCGGGCTAAAACCCAAAATACGGAACAGGCGACGCAACTAAAGCGGGGCGAAAGCGTCAGCCCAAACTGAAACATCAAGTGGATAAGCGAAACTCATTTACCTCCAAATGTTAACCATAAACGCAACTATTTTGGCATCTCATTTGCGCTGTTTGTGCAGTGTCGAGTGTGTGCGCTGTGTGTGTGCGTGACAGGCGACAAACTGGCGACGACACAGCAATGGCGGCGACGTCAGCGAGACAACCGGAAATACCGAGGCAACTTCCGTGTTGTCGACGCTGGAGTTGATCTATATGCGAGGGCTGCTGTCATGAGTGCTGCTTTCCCTGCTGCTTGCCTCAGTTGTGTGCCTCTATTTTCGGTGGAAGGACTTTGCACATGGTCTGGATTATTTGTCAGACCGCCAAGTCGGTTCGCCATCACAAGTCAGGGAACAGTGGAGCCGAAAAGAGACTTAAATTTATGTGAAATAATATGAAATATTATATTTAAGGACTGGTAATGCCTGGGAAATAAGTGGAGTCTCTAACAATAACATTTAAGTGCTTTTAAATTTTTTTTTCGTTTATAATATGCTAGCTTTAATGGCATATGAAATGAATATAAATAGTGTAAGCCCATCTATATATTAAAAATTTATGTGATTTGCATTAAAGTGCTCAGCAGTCATAGTAAATAAATTAAATATTAATACTTCAGTCGGCCAAATAAATATATATGAGTACACAGCAGCAGGTCAAGTGCCAAAAAACACCCTAAAGTCCTTGATATGTGTACAAATTGATATTGCATTGTCACAGTCTGCCATATGTTTGATGACATTGGCAAATTGAACTTTAAAATGCTTTTGATGTGAAAATTATTAAGTGATAGCAGCAATTTTGCTAGATTTATGCTTCAAGTCATTTTCATATGTCAAGGCGAGGGAGCGAGAGCTAGAGCGAGTGGCAGATACCAAGGACAAAGCGGATGCGACTTATATTACATTTAAGATGAAACACGTGCCCGGCCAGCCATGTGGATGCGGATATGGAGAAGGATGCTCCGAGCCAGAGTCGTGACTCTCCCAGGAGTTGGAGTTTTTGGCATGCAGCTCCGTCTGGCATATTGGTTGATTTATGTGGCAATAAGCAGATGCAACCTGCGCCGAAAAAGATGGCGGCAAAAGGACGTGCAGCGCTTAACTGATACGCAGCGATTAGCACTCACACACACACGCTCGCTGTTTGTCAGGCGAACAGGAAACGGAAATGCAATTGGTTTGGTCTGCTCGAAATTACGAGTACGGCTCTGGAAGCTGCTCGACCTGCAGCTCCTGCAGCTACTGGGTTATTGATTTTTGGCGAGGGTTCCGAGAAAACTATAACTCATTGCAACACATGTTGGCTGGGGCAACTTTTCAGCCACAAACCTGCTGCCGCCGTCCCCGCTTTGATGCCCCACGTCCCCCTGCGGCCTTGTCAATGTTTTTCCTTTTTTTTTTGGTTTTTTTGGGATGGCGAAAAATGGGGTAACGGGCAACTTATCCATTCACCGCAGCCCTTTGAACTTTTGCCTTGGCAAACGTAAAGTTTAGTAGCAAAAAACCGCATTCTGACATTTTGCCAAATTCGATGGTTTCTGCGGCTGTCCATGTTGTTATATAAACAAACAGTTAGGGAGAGCCTTAAATACTTTAAAGTATGTTTAAGACATTTAAGTGGGTAGGATGCTGAAAAAATAAATAATATTAGCGCAGGTGCAAGTATACCAAAAATACCCTAGACAACAGCCACTGAGGCGAGCTAGTGGACAACTAGTAGAGTCGAGTACAAACGACGAGTAAGTACTTAAAGTAAAGGCGACGAGTAAAAGTGACGAGTAAAAAACGATGATTAAGAACTACGAGTAAAGACGACGAAGATTAAAACAAGTTCAAGACAACCAGTATTCTTTTCATTGCTTAAAATGTATTTATTTTATAGAAACATTAAATATTAAGGATATTAGTAAAATCAAACAAAACCGAGTATTTAAAAATCTTAAACAAATAATTATCTTAAACAAATTCAATGTTATTGACAAAAACACACGACTTGCCCACAAATGAAGTCAATAAATAAATAAACATGCATTTATGGGCAGAAGCGTTTTGGCAAAACCAAAGTGTTTGAGTGCCATTTTGGCTGCTGGCAGAGCTCCAATGACCCCCGGCACGTTATTAGTTATCATAATATTTCAGGGCAGACGTTGGCATTTACTTAACAGCCAACACACAGACGTAAGCCTGCCCCGAGAGATGAATAAATGATGAACTCGCCCGATGGAAATGTCAATGTTGGGCATTGGGCTTTGAAGTCGGCTAACAGCTAACAGCTAACAGCTAATAAATATTAAAGGTCCGACCTGCCGGAGCAGCTGAATGTCAATTGCTGAAATTGAGACAAAGTCGAGGGCTCGAGTGGGCACACCGTAAGCGGCTTAGGAGGTCGTGGCGAGGAGATGGCTCGTCAAGCAGAACCATAACTATGTTGCAGCTGGTAATAATAGTCGGGCATAAAAAGGATTAGGCGGGACACATTGTTCCGGGCGGTGCCCTGGGTTCCAGGAAGTCGTAGCAAGGTAATAGACCGAGCAGGAACCCCACAAAGCACAGAGGGCTTAGTCTCAGTTTTCGCCCGAAGGACCAAGGGGACGTGGACATGAAAGTGGAGAAGGGGAGACTGACAGGACGACTGATGCGTGATGACAAATTCGCAGCAGTCAACAAAGTAGCTCACTCTTCAAGAGGAATTATGCCCACACACAATGTTGTGGGCGAAAGTCAGTCAACGAAATAATTTGTTTTTGAAAAAGTAAATGTGAAAACTCTTAATTACATTTTATGGAAATATTACTAAAGTTAAGAACTATATAAATATCAAAAAAGAGTTCACTGAAGTCTAAAATATATAGAATACGTTTACATATTAATAAGCTAAGTTTCTGATAATATATTTGCTCAAAAGTTGTTAATTTGCTAAATTTAAATTCCCTCAAAAGAAAATCTTCACCTAACTCTCCAGAAATTAAGTTATACTTCTGGCTATTTATTAAAAGAGCATAAGGCCCAGGCTTATCTTTCCTACAACTACACTGATTTACCCCCAGGTTAGAGTCTTCTAAATCTTACCCGGCTAGAGGGATTTGAGCGGGTCAAGTGACCAGGTTTAAGGCTCAACCCCTAGGCGGCCAAAAGGAAAGAAATTGTGCAATTGCCGGCAGCGGCGGCCAGGGCCAGAGGCAACAGAGAGACGCCAAGACAAAATAACCCAACAAAGTTGCAGCCAAGTGAAATGCGAGGGCTGATAACGGCGTTAAAGGGTTAAGCCGTCTCCTCTACAGATCCCTGTGCAAGTTCAAAGTTCGCAGGCAGATGCATCTGCAATAACCGGCCCAGGATCTCCCAGGACCTTCACTGGTCATCAACGCTGTGGGCTTAGCTTTGATTTACTGCTACGCTTTGACTTCTCTGCTCAAAGTGTTGTCCGAAATGTCCCGGAAGAGCTGCCAAGTTTTTCGCCTTGATGCGACGACGATATGATGAGGCCTCGATGAGGAGGGTCCCGACCTGGCCAGGCCCCTCCCCTCCCACTTGGCTATGCCGAGCACGTTCCCGGCTGCTTGGCCTTTGATTAAAATTGATGTGCCCGGGGCTTTGTCCGAAAATTTCGCATGCCGTTTATAGTCAAACATAATTTGACCTAAGCCAAGGCATAAGCAAATGTGACAGGCTCCAGTCAGCCATAAAAGCTCTCTCTCCACTGGCCTTTCCCCTGCCCTCCACTGCAATCCGGAAAGACACAGCCATAGACATGCCAGAGACCATAGACCATGCCATACCAGGTCGTGCTCGAGTCGGTAATTGAATGAAATAGCAAAAACTCACGCACACAGGAAAATTTTCATTTAAATGCATGGCATATGTGGACTGGGAGGCGTCGGGCGAGGTCGGCAGCACGACTCCAAGCCAAGCCATAAAAAATTTAAAGCAGAAATAAAATTAAATCGAAATTAGCACAAGACTGCCAGCCAGCAAAAAATTGAGAACAGTGGAACAGTGGAGTAACTGGGGAAAATAAGAGCTCAAAAAGAGGTTTGCTTTAGAAAAATCCATATGAATATAAGAAGTAAAGCCGGTTATTCTATATTCTATTCTTTTCTATAGTTATATAAATTAAAAATATTATAAATTAACTTAAAGCTGAAGGTTTCCAACATTATATTCACAAAATATATTATGCATTCTAAGAAGGATGATATATTTGTGGAATATACAGTGGAACAGTGGAGTAACTGGGGAAAATAAGAGCTCAAAAAGAGGCTTGCTTCAGAAAGCCTGTAATTCTATATTCTATTTTATTTTATTTTATAGTTATATGATTTTAAAATATTATAAATTACCTTAAAGCTGAAGGTTCCCAACATTATATTCACAAAATATATTATGCATTCTAAGAAGGATTATATATTTTCTTATTTTCAACTATATTTAAAACATTTTTCTAGACAAAAATACTTCTTTAATAGCTATAAAAAGGTTTCATGTTGGACTTAGCCTGGTATATCATGAAAGTATCACTAATTTTACGACTAGTTCCTCTAAAAAGGGTCCACTGTCCGGCGGCACTTTTATGGAGCATAAAAGTTCGCACAACTGTCGCCGCGGCCCCTAAACGTCATCATTGCAATGGATTAGCCTCGATGCGCGACCGTAATTTACACTGCAGGCGTACTAGGACTCGCGCTCATTCTCGTCCTTATTCTCGTAAAAAACTGCATCTGCATCGGGCCATAAAGTCGCGACAAGTCGTGCCGGCGGCTCATTTGCATGAAGCCAAGCAACAGGATTGCAATCTGAGTGCCTGTATCTGGCACTCGGTCAAGGAAACGTCGCTTTTTCCCGCAAGTTGCCCGAGTTGAGCGTGAATTACTTTTTAGTGCATTCTTGAGCTTAAGCGGCGAGCCAACAAGGAGGAGGCCAGGCACAGGACCAGAACCAGGACCAGGACAAACTTAGGTGGCGAGCCGCCACCCACAGGAGCAGCCGAGGACACCGAGGACAAACAAACAACTTGCTGTTGGCTCGTCTGTTGACATTAGAAATTGAGCAACCAAAAATGTGTAAACAAGTTTGTTTGGACGAAGTGTTACGCATTGGTCCAGGCTGTGGTCCTGGTCCTGGTCCTTCTCCAGGTCCCTCTTCTGGCCTTCTCCTCAGGGCTATCGATGTCGGAGTCGTTTTGGCTCTGCTCTCGACAGCTCTCGACGCCCGGCACTTGGTCGCCCTGTGTATGAGAAGTTTTGAAAAATTATTTTCGACACAAAACAAAATGGTGTTGCCTTTGTGCCTTGGCCAGCTTCGAGTATTTGCCAGAGACTGCCACAACATGGTTCGAATAAACTGGACAAATTGTCGGCCAGGAAGACGGCCATAAATCAGGACATGGTCAGTGACCAATTAGTATCCAAACCACAAAAGTATGGGCGAAGTTTTAACAGCAATATGGAAAAAACCCTTGGCTGGCAATTAAAAAGGCAATCAATTATTTGCCCAAAACTGATAGAAGGCAGAATGCATGGATAGAGTTTTCGGCTGTTTTTCCCTCATATGGAAATTGATGAATAACTCGACAGGTGTGACTTAGGATATATAGCTAGAAGACATGCTGAGAAACTGGTTTTGAAATGAAAATATTCGAGGTTAATCGGAAGGAAATATAATTATACAAATAACTTAATATCTATAAAGGGAAAGTCGCTTAAAACAGTTACAGAGTAATACAAAAAGTTTCCCTCAACTATTCCTATTTCCTAGTTCTGCCTACAAGGTAGGGTTTCGTTTTTTGCCCAAACTCCTCCCTTTATGATGTCACAAACTTAAGCTGTCAGAGCAGGAATTGGCCCGGGCCTGAACAGTTTGCAGAAAGGCATCGAGCTCTGCGAATTGTGTCAAGTTGATGTTATGCGAATGCCGTAATGGTAACTGCCAGCAAACTGCAATTAGAAGCAGCAACTTGTCGTGACAATGGCAGGCATCAGTGGAGCAATTTTCTGCCAACGTAGTTTCGCATCCATGTACAGGCGCCATTTAGGCCGACACGAGGAGAAAGTTTAGGCCCGAACTAACTGAGTTAAAGCGAGAGGCGCACATACCTCTTTCTGGCCACAGAAAGCCAGTTTAATATTCACATGAATGCTCTTTAATTTGCATAGAATCAACGTTTAGAAGTCAAATATTTTGGCAGACCATTTAACGGCCTGCCAAATGTCAATGGCCGACAATATTGCGCATACGCCACGTTGTCGGCCCAACGCTTCAATTAGCGAGTGCGGCTCACCGCACACGTTGTGTTGCCATAAACAAACACCATCCAGAGACATCACAGGACGTCTCGTATAGCCGATGATTTATTTTATATGTCAGAGCGTTCATTATTTCGAGCGGGTAGCTGCTTAGCAATTAGAGGCACGCCCGAAAGGGATTCCGCCTGGCCAACAATTGAATATTAATGCAGGCAGCCCCAGTTGCAATTGTAATTGGAATTCAAATTCTAGCCGGCCGATATCCATAACAACGAGGCGGCATAATGCCGCCATCAAAACCGATCGCTAATTGAAAATGAAAATGCGAAAACACGGTTCTGCCTGGATAAATAAGCTGAACGCAGGCCGCTGGCAGGTTGGGTTTCTGCGGAAAAGGTTCGCGGCCTCATTAAGTTTATTTCAATTGGGAAATTGCCGACTTTCAGCTACACTTAAGGGAATTAATTAAGATGGGAACAGAGCTTGTTAGTAAAGGAAACAACTTGCAGATGGCTTTGGTATCTGAAACACTAACAGCTTAAGTAGTGCCTTTTTCATTGGAAATACCTATAACAGAATTCTGTAGATTATTTTAAGAGTTTGAGTGCTTCTTCATGAATACAATAATGACTCTTCCACCTGCTATTTTGTATTCACTTTGCCCGAAACGGAGTCCCACATGTTGACACTGTAATTGGTCCCATTCGAGAGCTTTCCGCATTTGCAAAGCAATTCACCGGCAAAGCATCTGTTAATTAAAACTGCTCCAAGAAAACCAACAAGTCACAGAGTGCTGAACACCGAACCAGGCAAATACGTCTGAGATGTCTAATGCTTTGAAGTTTACTCCTGGAAACTCGGAAAGTGTGAAAATGAAATTTCCCAATTTCAGGCAGGCACATGCAGGGCAGGAGAAAAGTTCCAAAGGCGGAAATCCTTTGAAAATTTCCTTTAAGTTGTATTGCCTGAAATTATGGCCTCGCTTCAATGGAATTATTTTGAATAGCGAAAATTGTTCGGCGCACCTGGCGCCTGGCAGCTGGCACCTGCAAAGTTTCGCCCCAACTTTACTTATGCCAGCGATTTCAATTAGCCATGTGCTTCTGCAATTTACATCGGAGCATTTGCATAATCCAATCATCGGAGGGAAGCGAGGCGAAGCGAATCGAATCGAATCGAATCAAATAAACTGCAATTTGCACATAATTGCATTGACTTTTGTGTGTCGCAATTTATGGCAATTGAAATCGATTGCGCTTCACCTCGATTCGCTGATCGGACAAAAGGCTACACACATTGATCGATCGCCCGACGGCATAATAAATTCCATTCACCATGTCCAGTCGCCCATCGTAGGCATTAGCAGCCACCAATTCGCATTCTCCTCCTGGACTCCTCCTGGACTCCTCCTGGACTCCTCCTGAGTTCCTTCGTCCTGACCGCAGTTTGGCTTGGCGACTGGCTCTCTGGGTCCCTCGCATAATTTGTGCCTGTCATGTTGGCAGTTGATTAACAATTGTTAGCCAAAATATCAGCACGGGCTCAAGCGGCCAGGTGACTTGTGATTTATGTTGGCCGGAGTGGTTGTCGGACTACTCGTATCTATTGGTTGTATCTACTTTGTTTGCCCGCCTTCGCCTCCGCCTCCAGCATGTGTGTATAGGCCTGATAAGTGGCGCAGTCCGGGGATGTGTTCATACTTAGAAGGAAAGCTCCAAACGATACATGAACAAAAATATCGCAAAAATTAACAACAGTCTATGCTATAATCGAAAATATTGATATAGGCATATTCTATAAAATACTCGCTAGAAATTCTTAAAATTTGTAAAATCCGATAATTAAAATATATAGTCAAATTATCGGTAATATCAAAAAGATAAAATATCGCAAAAATTAATAACAGTTTATGTGATAAATAAATTGTACCTACAAAATATCTATAATATCAATATACGTATATTCTATACTATGTATTTGCAAAAAACTCGCTAGAATTTCTTAAAATTTGTAAAAGCCGATAATTAAAATCTATAGACATATTATCGATAATATCGATACACCCTTTTAGGCACAACAAAATATATTCTAATATCCAATACTTTCTACATTTTTCTCTACCCAATTTTAAACTATAAATATTTAAGTTATAGCAACATCTATACATGAAAACAAATACCTAATGATCAGTGGAGTTCTTGTATAATACCGATAGACCCATCGACTTTCCCCTTCAAATATCGATAAAAATACTTACAAATCGGTATTTTTGGCTCATCTCTAGAAGCTACTAAGCGGCTTGGCTTCTAATGGCCCATCTAGCACCTTCCTCCCGCCGCAAGTTGTGAATTCAATTTTGGCCGCTCGCCGCACTGCTTGTTGGCGCTGTGCCGGCTACGATATCAATCATACGCACTGTTTGCCGCAAAACGTTTAGCCATGAATCAGCCGAAAATGCTGAGGGCAGCAGAACAAAGGGCCGCCGGCCAACATTTGCAGTAAACTAAATTGCTTTTACTGTAGCCTCTGCCACATGCATGTTAATAAATGTTCGCACCTCCCAGAGCACGCACGCAGACACTCGCACGGGCATTCATAAATGCAGCATAAGCGCAAGTATGTAGTAGTTGCATGTCAAAAAGCACTTAGAGCCCGAGTCCTGCATGTTGCTGTTGCTGTTGCTGCTGAGGCAGTTGCTGCTAATGTTGCTGTTGCTGTTGCTGTTTCTGTGGCAACTGTCGGCTCAAACATTTTGCGTACGCCACTCAGCAAGTAATTACATAACAACAAACCCAAAAGAGAAACAAATTGGGGTACTATGGACTCTTAGATGCCCAGTTGCAGATAATAATAATATATAAAATATAGCTAGTATGGTTAATATTTTAATATATACAATTATGTTTCCATTAACAATATGATTCTTTTTGGATACCAAGTTATTGCAACATGCCCTTAGCTGACATTTCCCTATTCAAACCTATTTCTTTATAAAAAATGTCTCAAGGAACTTATATTTCTTATAGTTCTAGTAACTATGTGACCTGTTTTGCTAGTTATATATGTTCTTCAGACTTCACATACCAAAATTAAAAGATAATACAAGCTTATAGATTTTTCAAGCTGCGTAACTTATACTCTATTATTTTGCTTTATTGAAATGTGCCCCCTCCAAACATTTTCCCCTAAGAGCTCTTCAAATCCAAGAGGCAACTCAAGACAATATACCAATGCCCTAGCTGAGCGAGGCGAGTGAGTGGCTTGCCTGGAAGTATGCTGCAGTTATTAGACTCAGTTCCCGGAGCGGATGTGACTTTCCCAGCTCTTCCCGTATGTTGAGGATTTTCGGGGACCTTTGTAGTGCCGCGGAGTTGCAACAGGAGCTGCAACATTTCGGAGCAGGAGTCCACGGACCGTGTTGCCGAGTTGCAGTTTCGCCAGGCGAAGAGGCTGTTGCAACTGCGTCGGATACCGGCTTTTAAGTTGATTAGAGGAAGCGCAAAAATATTTTACGTAATTAAAACTTGGCTGGCGCTGACGTTGCCAGAGAATGCATTTTTTGTAGCCCAACTGCAGGCCAGGGGAGAAATCTGAAGCGGGGCTGCATTGCGTAAGCAACATTTTCGCCCAGCCAGTGTTCTATTTTTTGCCATGTTGCATTGTCTGTTACAAAACAAAGCGCGACCACAAAACTAGCGCAACAAACAATGGCCGGCAGCAACAAAACAGCAGAAGCAGCTACACCGGGTATGGCATAAGCAGGGAGCAGGGAGCAGCAAGAGTGTAACAGCAACAGCAGAAAAACACGCAGAACACACACAACACACAAAACACAGACCATATGCCACAGTCTGCGGTCTGTTTGTGTGTGTGCGGTGCATGCGCCGAAAAGTACTAAAAACTTTGATGGCTTTTTGTGCGGCCAAAACAGGTTTATTCGCCCGGCTAATGTGTGGGAGAAGTTTAAAGTTATAATTCAGCAATGACATTTTAAATGCAAATGCTGCACAATTTATGTCGCATCAGCTGGCAGATTTGCATATAAAAATGCTCCAACAATTTACGACCAGACACTTGCGGTTAATTTGTGTAGTTAATAAATCAAATTTTATAGTTCCAGCCTGGCCACGGAACACTGACCATTAAGGCCAATTGGCAATGGCCATTAGAAGCTAGAAGCTGGCCAGCTGTGGCTTGCATGCCACACACTCTTTGATACCTTAGAGTATTCCTGTGACATTTACTCCCAAAATCATCTTACTTAAAAGATTTTTGAAGACCTAAGGGTAATATTTGATTCCTGTCTGCTTTCCCCCCAGTAAATAAAGCGATTTGCCATAGGTCTAGTACAACTAGATTGCATATATCACATAGCCAGCCTGCTGAGCGGAGCCCAGCTGCCTTCCGGTATCAACTTGTCTTCGACTTGGCCAACAATGGCACTTGGTGGCAAGCTGGGGACTTGGCCTTCTTCTGCAACAGAGCCGCGAGAACAAAAGTTTGCAGGCGTTTCTGCTGCGGAGGGATCCTCCACTCCACTCAGCCTAAAATCGAGCACTCGGGCTCAGGCTGGCGAAACTCAATAAAAGAAATATTTTTGTTAGCTCACATAAAGTACTTTCATAGTTGGATGAACTGAAACTCTTGCATGGCGCGGCAGCGGCAGCGGCAGCAACCAAAGTTATAATAGTTTTTCAAGCAAAGCAAATGCAATTCCACTTTTGGGAAAAGTTCGCTCAATGGACCAGCTACCCCCCGCTGCACTCCACTCCTCTCCCGCCCTTGGCGCTCAGTTGTCGTCGAGTGGACTTTGGCCAACAAACAAATGAAGAACATGCGGGTCTCCACTCCAACATCGAACAATCGGAATTCAAAAAGTGGCTCCAGCTCCACGTCCCTCACAAATTGCTGCGACACTGCTGCTGCTGATAAAACTTGCCAAGATTCCCCGTCCGACTCCTCCGTCAATATTTGAATACTTAAATGGCCGGACGAGAGCTACGCAAATATGTACTCGTCTCGGCCATATTTATATTTTAATTATAGCTTGAACAGAACGACCGCAAAGCCCGACCGCAATCCATCGCTTTGTGCATTTGGAGCTGGAACAAGGGAGAATGAATGAAGCTTAGCATCAATTATGCAGCTTACATTAGCTGGGATTCATTTTTGTTGACTACAAAGCACTATGAGCAAATTTGATCAAGGATTATGCAGAATGCTTTGGCCAAAAAATAAATAAAGTGAGCTTAGAGGTAGATTTCTACTTAAAAATGCATTAAACATTCAACAGCAAGTCTAAAATATATTTATTTTAAATGTCAGCTCAGATCAGATACTCTTATGAATAAATTTATAGCTTAATCCCTGCAGTAAGCTCAACGCGAACTTTAAACACCGGCTTAGATCCGGCCACGCGGCGTATGCGTGATGCCGGCTTGCTGCTGCAAGCGAGGAGATTTCTACTTAAAAAAGCATTATACATTAAACAGAGAGTTTAAATTATATTTATTTTAAATGTCTGCTCAGATCAGATACTCTTATGAATAAATTTATAACTTAATCCCTACGCGAACTTTAAACACCGGCTTAGATCCGGCCACGCGGCGTATGCGTGATACTGGCTCGCTGCTGCAAGCGAGGAGATTTCTACTTAAAAAAGCATTAAACATTAAACAGTGAGTTTAAATTATATTTATTTTAAATGTCAGCTCAGATCAGATACTCTTATGAATAAATTTATAACTTAATCCCTACGCGAACTTAAACACCGGCTTAGATCCGGCCACGCGGCGTATGCGTGATGCTGGCTCGCTGCTGCAAGCGACTTGAGAATAGCAATAAAAGGCTGCAGCGCCTTCCGTGCGCTTACCTTCGTCAAAGTTTCCGCTGCCTCCGTTCCCGTTCCCGTTCCCGTTCCCCTCTTAATGCTGCTGCTACTTGTATTTCCCTTAAATGCCAACACCTGCTACTACAAGTTGAAGTGGATCAGCCGCGGCAGCAGGAGGCTTACAAAGTTCGCCCCCCAACGCCGAGATGAAAAACTTGCAAAAATAGCCCAGGGTCGCCGGCGAAGGACCCGCTGAGATTACGCGGTGTGTATTGCGCAAGGACGCGGATCGAGGACAATGCCTCAAAGTGCCCATCTCGGCCCGCGCCGGGGGCAGCGTTAAATTGTAATTAATCTTCGTTCGCCGCGTAATGAGTGCGAGTAAATGCGCGGCATTTATGAAGGTCTGTGGGCCCCGTAATCAGTTGGCTTTTGTTTGGCATAAATTAAAAATAAACTCAATTAATTATGTAAATATTGTCGCAACTGTCTGCTGCCTGCTTATTTAAGCACTCTGGCTTTCACCTGGGGCGTGTCACGAGCAGCAGGGTAGCAGGGCCTGAGGACTTGCTCAAAAATTTATAGGAAAGCAGCTCGGAAAAGTGAAATGCAACTGTCTATGGCTGTCTTGTTTGCAGGCTCCTCCCTTGTCGGGAGTGTGTGTCACGTGGGTGCTGAGTGTGTCTGGGGGAGGGGAGCTGAGCGGAGCGTGCCTTCTGCTTACGCCATCTTTCTTGCTCAATTTGTAAAACAATTTTGCATACAAATTGCAACGGCAGCCAGCGTTCGGTGAGCTCCGGGCTTGACATGCAGCGCCCAAGCGGAGCGACCTGCCAGCCAGGATATATCCCATAAAAATGCAACGCCAGGCAGCGAGGCAACGAGGCGAGGGGAAAGCGTGGCAAACATGCATGACAATGCATGACTAAAGTAATGAATTACTTAAGTCCCTCTCGCCCACAGCGCACAACAAGACATATGGCCCCCGATCCGGACCCGGATCCGGTTGTGGGCTGTCATCCCTGAAAAAATATATGGAAAGCGGGACCACAGCCGGAAAGAACACGAAAAAGGTCGTGCCGCTCGGTGATGAGATGTGAATTTGTGTGCATTTGTCTGCTCGATTTGAAATGAGCGACAGACGGCGACTTGGCTTAAATGCAACTGCAAGGAGCACCTCCCTCCCCCGATGATTGAGAGAGTGCTGTGCATTTGCATTTTCAAATCAGAGACCCTGATCAAGACGAATTGGTAGCAGTTTATTTGCAGAGTCATGCCATTCACGCTGTAAATCAGAGGAAGGCCAACATCCCCCATTTACATTGCATTACACGGAGGACCTAATGGCGGCAGCGAATCAGGTAACAATGGGAAAGCAATCTCTGAAGGATTCGAGATAAATCGGTGGAGGGTTCAGCGAGTTAACAATAGTAAATATAGCTGGGGAATCTCTTTAAGCTTTACTTGAGGTAATATTTAAACAAGATTAATTACACCCTTGAGCGGGCTGCAAGTCCTTAAGCTTTAATAATCCCTCTCGCCAATCAATATGCATATTATCAGTAATTTAATCAGAGACCGACTTCCATTATGGGAAATATACAGCATAAAAATTAAATTTAAAAGGCTCCGACTCGCTTTTTTGCATAATTGAAGAGATTTTCGTGGCAGTTAATCATTTTTAATGGCTCTCTCTGCAGTCACCTGGTAATAAATGCACTCATTACGCCGGCGTAATTAGCTGCAGCTTAAGTGCCGGCGGAACCCGCAAATGAACCCCGAAGCCATCAAAGGTATTCCTTTATTATTTTTCTCTCCCCATTGCGCTCCCCCATATCTCCCCTATATAGAAGCATATCAAGCGCACATCCTGCTGCGCTCCGGGCTGCAAATTAAAGGACCTCACGGCGAGCGCAATCTTTTCGCACCGCCACAATATTTCAGTCCGCTCTCAGAACGGCTTAAATGCCTAGCTAAACCCGCCTTTGCGGAGCTCACCTCATTGCCGGTGGGAAATATTGTCGCATTTTTCAATATGCTCCCGATTTTCAGCTACCACCTAGCAGCTACCAACTAGCAACTACCAGCTCCCAGGCTTCACCGCTGCACAAAAACTTGTTAAGTGTGCGGTTAGCCGGGCGTTTGTGTGTGTGTGTGTGTGTGTGTGTTGGCATGAAAAATTCAATTTGTTTCACTCTTTATGTTGGCTTTAGCTGCTCATATCACACACTGCGCACACGCCGTTAAAAGCTTAGAGAGTGTTATGTGTCCATGTGTGCCATATAGCCATATAGCGCAGCATCCTGTTTTGGTTGAGATTCTAATAGTTTACAGCATAAATTAATGGAGTCGCTGCAAAACAATGTAAGCAGGGAAGGTGGGTCCCTTTTCAGCAGGATTTAAAAGCAAACTTGAATACATTTTTAATCTTTATTTTGAGGTGAAAGGTAGAGGACTGCCTCAGGTTTAATATAAACAAAAAACAGACTAAGCCACTTTAATCCATTTTTAGATCTTTGTTCGCGCCAAAGGGCGCTTATTTTCAAGAGGCAGTGTGATCCCGCTAGCGGTCATGAAATGTCCCGTTTCACGAGGCCCAGCGTTCACTCGCACGCTCTTGCTTTGTCTCTCCCTCCGGACTTCCAGTCCGCGAGAGCTTCTACTCCGCTCTCGCAAGCTTATGATTAAGTTTCTGTTGTTAGTTTCTAATTTACCAGCAGCCGACGAAGGCTAATAAAGTCCAATAAACAAAAGTCAAAGGGTTAATTTTTCCTATTTCTACGTGGGATTTTTGGATTGTTCTTTCTTCGGTGGACAACTATTATAAATCTTTTTGTTTGGCTAAGAGTCCGCCCCCTCCACAACATGGTCCTTCGAGCCGGATCTATTCTGATCCACATCCACTCCAGCGAGCCACAGCGGATTCTTTAAATAATAAGATAAGTATAGTGTTCAGATTTCCTATTAGCAATCACACAGATATTTCCC